>JAWPHD010001285.1:120000-337829 GCA_037043455.1 Cyrtodaria siliqua
TTAACGTACAATAAGTTTGTGCACTGTATTTAATGTCCTGTCATAATCTATTGTCTGTAGATGAATAAAAATAAATGTTGTTGGTGTTTCGTATTTAATTATTATCAGTACAGTTACAGAGAAGCTAACACTATTTAATAAACGATGCTACTAATAATATGATGCGCGAGTTGAAATCATCAAATGCCTCCTATATGATGATGTGATGATGAGCCTCCAATGACTTGATGATGTACGGGTACCGTCTCCACCGCTCATAACGTTATACACCTGTTGTACACCAGCTGGTTTCACGGAGATAGTTTACACACCAGAGAGATTGATTCCACGCCTATCTTTAGATGCCGGTTCATAACACAAACAATCGTTTACAATCATAGTTACATACTACACACATTATTTAAATATATGCGAGCCATTCTCATTTAGTAATAGTATCAATGTAGATGTATGCTGATCTTATAATACTATTCATTTGTACCAGAACATAGACAGGTATTACCTCTCAAAGTTAACAAAAGCATCTCATACGTCAGCATATAATTTAACATCATATTCGATATAAGGTCTTAAATTATATTAAATCTAGAATATTATTAATATCTCCAATGTAGTTAATGTACTATGTCAGTTTCTGTGTTCTAGTAGTAGAGCATTGGACCCATCATCGAAAGATCCCTACCATGACCATGCATTTGCTTAGTACTGGTTCTACCAAAGAAGACATCGAGATATTAAAATAAGTTCAACGAGCTTACATTACAATCGATGTAAATTAAATAAGTTTCAACTATGTCAGCTATAACTGCTTGCTCAAGCGTAATTGTTAAATGTAAACGTAAAATGTATATCGCCAGAAGTACAACAGCATTACAATAAAAGATTGATGGCTCCATGAATACAGGTTTGTATAATTAAATGCACACACTACTTTCACATAACTCAATAGCCCATGTAATAACGTCCATCCCATCAACTCACCAACTGCAATCCGAGAACAATGGTCAAATTATACGAACATCCTCGCCCAAACCAGCTACCAAGCACGATCTACACGAGCTGGCCATGGTTAAAGAAGAACATAGATACCTGACAGGGAAGGACCCTTACATAATTCTGACACTTTAGAAAGATGACAAATAACCTAACTATCCCTTTTGCATGCATTATTGCGCACCTTCTGGGAAGGGTTTAATCTAATGTTTGTAAAACTTGTTACCCAACCGATGTGTCATGATAATATTTCTATCGTGTATATGTTGATACTTCCTCTGTATATAAACTATTGGCGATACAATTTGTTTAAATCTTAAATTGCGCTATGAACTTTATTTACAACCCTCAGCCTTATGTCTTAGACCAGTAAAGCGTTACAATATCCGTGCATCCCGTAAAATCGTGCAAACGGTGAACATATTTTGAAAAGAACAACGGGGAAAAGCATGGCATAAACAAAATGTTAATCAGTACGACACGTGAACTGTACAGACAAAAAGCTCTACACAATAACTAATACATACATTGTATTTTGATATGCAGTCTGCACAATTGTTACTAAAGTGATAAATAGTTTATTTGCAGTTCAATGTGATAGCATTCATTAAATTAGTTTACATTGTATTATGTTATAATGCTCTCTCAGTATTACTTGAATGTTTACAATTACTCAGGACGGATGATGCTTTATTCTCTCGGTTGTGATTGTTGTTTCCTAAGCATCATCTTTATCAATACCAATTAACATTCACGCTCTAGTTAGTTTAGTGCAGTGTGGCGGCTGTTAAAGGTCGCCCCGTGCTACGAATCAGTGGTGTTATTTTAACGGGTCCTGTGGAATCAACGAGCCCAATACTGGTGACTTTGACATAGAATATCCATTAAGCCGGTGCTAGGGGACGTGAGAGGTGTTTCTTCCTACATTACCTACATTATCTCTCATGAACAGATTCAATACGACTGACTCATTTACTTTATTCTATTGGTTGTATTTGTTGCTTGAAAAGGATCACCCTTATCAGTATGTCTTATCATTCACACCAGCGTTCGATTAGTGCAGTGCGGCGGTTGTAAAAGATCTCCCCGTGCTACCAATCAGTAGTGTCAATTTAATTGTTCCTTTGTGCTTTGTGAGCAACGAGCCCACTATAGGAGGTTTTGAAGTAGAATATTGCTTAAACCTGTGCTAGGAGGCGTGAGAGTTGTTGCTTCATACATTAACTCTCATGAACAGACTCAAGACAACCGAGCCTACGACTTTATTCTCTTGGTTGTGTTTGTTGTTTCCAAATGATAACTCTTGTCAGTATTGTTTAAAGCTACACAATCCCGATACAATAATACAAATTGTGTATGTTACTGTATTGTATTCGGTTGTTTAAATGAGGTTACCAAGTTTATTAACGTAAGGTCAAATAATCATAAACAACTTTTATTAGAACTTTAATTTCATTCTATATTGGGTATTGACATTAAGCGTATACTTTTTAAAAGTTAGATACGTTTGAAGAGCGTGGTGATCATTCTATTTTTGTACTTTCTCATTACGTGGTCCGAGTATTAACTTTCATACCCCATCGATCTCTTTCTCCAAGAAGCGAAAACGGGGTTGGCTGGGGTATGAAATAAAACCTTAATTTCGGCTTAAAAAGTTCGCATATTGCTAAATTGAAACATTTGAAAGGTAATTTTAAACCGGTCATCACATTTTCCAGTAAAACGATGTTTTAATGTGGGAACACGTATTGTGTACATTCGTAAATGTTCCTATACACCTGCAGAGCATAACGTCCTTTAATAAGACAGGGTTTCGCATTGTAATATTTCTTTCTTGTTAGCTGAAGGTTGAGTTGTTTGCGTCATTCCTTTTGTGTGTGTTTGAATAGTCACGTAATTATGTATAGTGTTTAGTTGATTTAAGATATGTACGTTTTATCCCACGGTAGAGTTTTTGTCAAATATTTAAATTAAATATCCATATTACAGTGATTCAAAATGTTGAAGAAGATACGATATATTAATATAAAATATTTAGTAACAGAGTAACGATGAAATACACTCATGACGAAAAATGGTAAACACAACGTATATATCGGATCTTGCACGGCTAATTATTTATTATTGAATTTATTAAATTTTATAAATATCATTTAGGCACCTAGCTGACTTAAATTTAATAATACATTAGCATGAATCTGAGACTGAATTTATCACGTAAATGATAACGTCGAATATACCCACATAGCTTCACATAAGGTCATGACGCGTGTCTTAACGTAAATTTATTGACAGAAATATATACCACATGTGTTACTTTACTATTACACGTTCAGACGCCATTTTATGGTATAGGATGGAATTACCATTTCGCTTAAATATTTTGAGGGGCAGCGGTGGCCCAGTGCATAAAATGTTTGACTATGAATCTGGATATCAGAGACTTAAACCTCACTGGCACAATACACTTCTTTAGGCCTCGTCAGTCGGATAGGAGCGTGTCGGGCAGAGTTACCATAGTTATATTCATCGCCCCTCTCTCTGGGGAAGCTCGAAAACCTAAACTACTTTATATGTAGATAAGCAGTAAAACAACAAAGCATGACTCCTTAAACATAATATGTCATGTTCCGTAATATATACTCTGTAAAAAAAGTTTTGGACCATGCCAGTGTTCGAGCTCGTACAATGATCGCTGAACCATGACATTCGACCATAACCCTTATTATCTCAGTTGATAATTTACAATAGATCAATAATCAACAATAATTATCGTTTACAATGAAAGTTTGTGAAAAAATAATAATCTTTTTATTGGTTACTCGAATGTGTCCGTAACTGTTACTTTGTATGAACTTTGCAACATTTTGTACAGACCCTTTTTGTGTTTGTGATATTTTTTTAAAATCAACTCTTTTTTGGAATTTAATGATTCTGGTACCAAATTAACCGGGTAGGGTAGACCTTGGTTACTAAAAAAAGATACTTAAATTATGTCCACTAGTTTTTTATTTTTATATGACTTTATATACCCTGGTTCAAAACTTTTTTTGCCGAGTATATTAGTTATAAAACTAAAATGGACTTAAAACATATTGTAAAACTAATTCTATTAATTATCTATTAAACTTATCTCAGTTGTACTTGTTTATTTTACTATCATAAAAGTGCCGCATATTCGGGACATATTTTAAAATTTGAAAATAATGCATAATTACATAATTGTCCCTTATGTTATTACAAATACCATGGCAAGTGTATGAGCAAATATGTTCAGCAAAGCATAGAAGGATGAAAAAAATCATTGTATTTTCCGAAAATACTAACCGATTTTGAAAAAGGAAGTATCACGAGTAGGTCGGTCGATCCGCTATTCATACGACTTCTCATACACAATGATATTAGATCGGTTAAGTTATGGGACAAGAAGCGGACGTATTTAAGGAGCTCTCAGTATGAAAGTATGTATAATCGTTGCTTACATATTTTAGTTGCTGTATTATTGATTATATATATATATATATAATTTATTTAATTCTCTCAAATACTAAATAATTATTATATTCTAAATTCATTGTATCAGTATTGATCTGATGTCTTTCTATGGTTTATTTTTGTGTAGGTACCTGAGGTTATAATCATGTAATTTGAATCCTCTATCGTATACATATACGCTATGGTTGTCGTTATTTGACGGAAACGCCCGTCCAGGGTGCGTGGGTGTGGTGGCCACATTTCTTGTCTCAATGGAATGTTGTGTTGATTGGATTATACTGTATATTTCCCCACCAACGGCACCCGTGGGACCCAGGGAAAGGGTTGTCAAAAGGTCAACTACTAATAGTTCCATATGTTTGCACATAGCTTGGTATATGATATCGCCTATGAAAGATACACAACATATCAAACGAGTGTATTACCTAAAACTCGGACGTCTGCCCAGGGGCCCAGAGTGCGTGGGTGGGGTTGGTCATTTTTGTTTTGTTATTATGTCTCTAATGGAAAATTATGTTGATGGGATTATACTGTCTAATATTTTCCCTCCTTCGTCACCCGTGGGGTCCAGGCAGTGTATTAGCCAGCCAACCGTGCATCCGTCTTTTGCACGGCCGTTTTTGAAAAATCGCGGCCACTATTTGCAGGAGTTTGTGGGGTAAAACTATAAAACAAAACAAAAATCAACACTTTTAAACTCTTACTATCTCAATATTGTTATGTTTTGTATACATTTATAGAAGAAACATTATCTAAAATGCACCTTTTTCACCTTTATCAGTGAAAATGAATTACCCCAGAGACACCCACTTGTCGTGAATTGACGCATAACGTGTGTTAGCAAATTATTTTGCACACCCTGTTTGCATATTTGCACACCCAGTTCTTGAATTTCTGCCTAATACACTGGGACCAGGGAAAGGGGTGTCAAAATGTCAAATACATTAAAAAATCCCTTACACTAATTTGTCCTTACTTCTGCACATGCTGTAGCTTGGTAGATGTAATCGTCTATGAAAGATAAACAACATCTCAAACGAGTTTATTACTTCTAACATGGACGTCTGCCCAGGGAAAGAGGGTGAATGGGTGGGTGGGGTATTTTTTGTGTTATTATGTCTCAAATGGAATGTTTTGTTCATGGGATTATACTATGTAATATGTTTCCTCCTTCGTCCAGCGTGGGGCCCAGGGAAAGGGTGTTAACAGGTCAAATACACTAAATATCCATTCACATTACTACATTTACATATAATTTGGTATATATACTCATATGAAATATTAACAACATACCGAACAGTTGTATTATTTAATCTTTGAAGGGGAATATGAGGTGTCATTTGATTGTTTTATTATGTCTGAAGTGAAATGTTATGATTACACTGTAAACAGTTGTTTCCTCCTATGTCATCGGTAGGGCCTGTGAGAAGGGTCATCAAATACACTAATAATTCAATTATATCGTCATTTTTCCATACTTTTGCATATTAATTGGTATAAATAGTCGTCTATGAAATATATACAAAGCATATCAAATGATTTGGTTTGTTCAGAAATAAATCTCCGGTGCCACTAGAGTACACATTATAAATAAATACAGGTCGCTTAAATGTAGCTAGTTCGATCATCGTCTTGGTCTCTGAAGTCGATTTCTCTCGATTTTATAAACAGAAGCAATGTATGCGACATAACAAACATAAAAGTGTTGACAGTATGCGTACCACCATGGATCGGTCAGTGACAAAAGGTCGTCTGGCGGTTTAAACCAGGTTAAATAGTGATATCTAAATTCCTGGAAGTGTTCTGTTATGCGCAGTAAAACACAAATTAGTGTTGCTATTAAGAAGACAAAATCATACAAATTGTGTCTGTCAACAGTACTCACAAACAAAACTAATTTCAGTAAAACATCAAAAAAATCAGACGGACCTTGTGACATTGAGAGCATTTGCATACGACTGTATTGACTGACCCTCGAATAATCGATATATTCGATAAGAGATTCACGCCTGTACGATTCTCTTCAGCAAAGACAGTCACTTCAAAGTAGAGTGTTTGTAATATTTATAACGTAACGTATTCTCTGCAATGAACGTAAATTCCTACACTTTGACAGTCTCTATTTAAACACCTCTTGCTTCATAGCTTCATAGCGCAGCGTAATACACACATAAACATATTGAGCTTATAAGCAATATATATTTATATGATCACTATCAAAACAAGCATTCCGTTAGTACGAATTACCTACGGTAATGACACTGAGATCCATTGTCTGAGTGTTAAATTCAAATGTCATATTTATACCCAGAGTTTGGCTAGTTCAATTCAATAGCGTGAATTGACGTACTTTGTTTTACAATAATTTGTCAGGTTATATTGTCCTATCGGTATTACTTGAATGAGCGATTTTCCAAGGACGGATCAATAGTTCCTTCAGTATACATGATATATATATAGGGTATTAAACGAGCTCCCATTCCATATAAGATTTATTAAACTAGTTAAGAATTATTTTAATTTGATCGAGTTTATAAATCTTATATGGAATTGGAATGAGTTTAGGTTACTTTTTATCACACAACATTGAAACTGTCAAATATGAAAAATAAATAATAAGATACACATCATACTTTGGGTTAGGGGTATAGAATCACTTAGGTTAAACGTCTAAATTTAAAATGAAAGGAAAATGTCATTTTAGTTTCTGATTTAGATTTACCCTTTTATTTGTACGATAGCAACATTTCTGAAATGATTTTCCTGTAACAGTGAATTTTTCATAGTTATTTTCACCCATGTGTATATAATTTCATTGTATTTCTACAAGTGCCAACCTCTACAAGTTAAATTATTTGATGATTAAATTTTGACTAGTTTCCCTGGCATTTGGTATAACCGCAAATATTTATATCTCAGTTTATTGTGACACTCAGTATACATTTTTCGTTTCAAAACATATTTCATTCGGTTATGAAAGAATCATTTTTCTGAGAGGTGTTGCACTTAGTGATATATTTTGCATGGAAAAAAACATCAAATCATTTTACCGCTGCGTACATGTATGTGTATATGATATATCTTCAAGCATGGACAATTTTTAAATAATCTAAATCACGTGAGCTGAGAACATTGAATTTAAACAGAAAATGATTCTTTACTACCAATGATTCTATACACCCCATTGCACTATACCGCCACGACGTCAGACAAACGTTTGCGCCAAAACTTCATGCGACGTCATTAAATCATGTTCGTGAGCGCCAAAACCTCATAATGTTATGCAGTAAACAGCGTTGGATATCAAAGTGTTCTTGTTTCATTTCTTTAAGAAAATTGCGTTTTACATTCGGCTTTAAAACAATTATTACAAACTAATTTGTATAACGTTAATATTTTTTATGAGCTGTTCTTAAATAGCAAGTTTATGACTTAGATCGGGAGGAACTGGATATGATATAAATAAAATAGTTTCAGTTAACCAAATGTGCGTAGTGCTACAGATTAAAAGCATTATGTACCCAGCCAATAAAAATCGTTGAAGGTTATATTATACATGTGTACATACAATATAATATGAAATGTGTGATGTTCGTCGCGGCTAACAAGGGTAGATTTGTGATAAATCATATTGATTTACCCGAGATATGATTTATGAGTTGAATATGCTTTTAAAGGATTATGGTTATGTACAGGCATGACTGCTGAAGTCTAAGCCTTTGAAACTTTGCATAAACAGTAACATAATAGAAACAAATAATTAGAACGCATGTTAACATATAATGGGATTGTCTTTAAACAACCTTCTAACAAGCAGTGAAAAAAAAAAGACGATACAGTTAACTGTGTAGAAAAAATGTAATATACATATATTTTGTAATTAGTTGATGTGTTAACATGTCAAAACTGTTTTTAAATAACTTTAAGATATCTTACATTATGCAAGTATGAGTTAAGACTACGATATTTTTATCCTTCTTCATGAAGCCCAATCTGTGTGACTTTAAAGAATGATACCACTTTAGACGGTTCTGGAAATCTTTACTTAAACAGGGAGGTAAAACACAAAAGGTTGAGTTTGTAGACGTATTTTATCGACTGAATACGTGTCTTTACTTACCTACACGATGATGGCCCTTTTCATGCAGTGAATTCAGTTCGAAAACCATTCAACATGTCAGTATATGTTTTTAAAAAATAAGTAAATATGAAAACATCGAGTTCAAGTGATCGTTCGTGCTGAATCGTCGTCCTAGTGACGTATAGGTTGCTTAGATCCGACACAGACCGATTTAGGTGGATCCTATGCACCCAGTCTCCAAAGATCTAAACGTCTCATGAACTTCCTCACTTCTAAAACCCGGCTTTTCCTATAATCAGATATGCCTTAATTTATGGATCGTTCAAACACTTCTTCCGGCTTTTTTTAAATCTTTCTCCACATGGCCGCGTATTTCCAATAAATACGAAGTTTATGTTAACGACGTCACTCACAAATGAAACGACGGATTCGTTAAGAGCATGTGGTCCTCCAGAGTGGCTATCATTAGTCGTTTACAACTAAAGCTCAGGTGCCCCACTTATGTACACAATACACCTATAAACAGATGGCTTCATTTTAGGCTTTTCCGAACATCGTAATGATCGCTGAAGGCGATCTGCGCACAGTTTCAGGGTTATTTTGCGCTTATTCATTTGCTCCTTGAACGTCATTTCTATGTGCATCTTCAAATTTCGTAGCTCTTGTTTTCAACATTTAGGAAAACGTTAGTTATTTGAGTCGTATTTGCTTATAAGTTCGTCAAGGCAAAATTACAATAGAAATATATCGACAACAAAGTTTTAACATGTCCTTGTATTTCATTGGTAGAGCACTGGTCTATACGAAAACTGGACCTTAATTCAGACCACTTCTTTGTGTTTTCACGACACGTTTTTGTTCTTATTTGTATTTATTGATTTCAAAGCGTTGTAAAATTCGATCGCACTCTCGTTTCTGTAATTAGCTTTTAAATGGTGACTGGTTGTCAAAATGAATTAAATTCGTGAAAGGCTTTAAACTCAGGACTACATAATTGCGCACTCAATTAATGATTTAACATGGCATGCGTTAGCACATATGATTACCCAATTGCGTACTATGTCCCGACAGTTACAATACAAATGGATCGAATATAATAGTTTGATAATGGTTAACAAATATATGCCCCTTAAAAGCAACTGGTTGTCAATTACCAGATCAACTATATGTATTGTTTTTAGAAGACATTGAACGGTAAATCGATATAATTATTTGTTTAAAATTGCATTGAAGCCTGCAACCAACTTTGAATCATGACATGGGATAACATTATCTTTATGAAAACAGCACGCCATTTATGCTGATTTTTCAAATACAATACGATCTAATTAGACTTTGGGACAAAGCCTTAAATGTATTACTGTTATTGAATGAACACGTTAGTATAAAGATTTTATCAATTATCATGATTATATTCTGTTTTGTGTGAGCACATTATATACCTTTTATTTATTGATACATTTGAAATGGGTTACCAAAATTTATATTGATTGAAAGCTATCTACCGTGTGCGGCATAACTTATGAGATGACTACGACTTGGTACGTAATTGATCGTAACGATATATTAAACAAAATTCCGAATTACTCACTTGTGTATCTTGACTGATTCTCTCATTTTAAATATATTTTAGAATAGTTGTGTGATAAGCATTTTGTTTTGACCAATAGTTTGTAAAACGTTTTATTTAAATTGTTACATCGTGTGAGAGTTACCCTCCCTTTATATGAAAACATGAAATGTGCTGATAAAATACATAACACTAGTCCGCTTCGAGATAATTTATTATAAACTTCTTAACATTGCTAGGAAATAATATAAATAAAACATAAAAGGCTGACCCATTTATTGCAGATGTTCCGTCTATAATAAAATGAGACATGGATATTCCTATACTACCTCCATTTTAATTGAATATCGTTTGACATTGAGGTAACTGTAATTTAGCGTTAACATTAAATATTCAGAAAACATATATTGCAAACGCATTTGTAGTGGTAACGCTAGTAAAACATAATGTCAAAATAACTTTAGTTGGCATATTTTAGAATAAGGAATATCAAAAACTGCACTGATTCGAAGTAACAAGTGTTATAACTTATTTCTAAGAAAACGCATCTTGAAAGCTTTCAAGTGTGTCATGCGATCAGAGAAGACGATGTAAACTAGGTATTTTGCAGTTCAACCTTATCTCTAATCAAGCGTGAAATACACGAAACATTCAGAATATTTTTGCCATATTCTTAGGTGGGTACTTAGGAATTTTGACAAGTATATTTTAGTATAAAAACGCATACGATATGTACACTATCAAATGTTTCTCAATTTATCAATACAATTAATCTGTGTAATTCTATATCTAGGGATCATGGGGTGCCTGCATTTTGTTCTTCAAAACAAAATAAACCACTATATGTACTATTCATTGGCTCAAATATGTACCCCGTGTGGTTGCCGGGGTAGAATACATCCACTGCAATCTCACAAACACACCGGCACATGCAAAGGCTTTGGAACCCCGCCCTACCATCGTAAATGGAGTGTTTACTATAGACTTTGCACTAACTCTGCAGTTCTGCAGGTAAGAAGGTTCTAAGCCCATTCTACATATTTTATCTTGATGTAAATGGAGGATGAGCTTGGCATGTTCATTCCTGTTAGGCGCCATATAACCTTTCATGTGTTGGTGCGCCTTAAAACCGAATTCAGTCAATTCAAATATTATCTTTATGATGACGTAACATAATGTCATAAATTGTAATATCATATTACGATATAAAATGTAAGACTATGGAACGCCATGGCTGCCTTAAGATCAAAATGTCGTTATATGCGGTGGTTTTGTCATGATATGAGGTGCTGATATTATTATATGCGATCGTTTTGTCATGCTATGAGGGTCTGATATAATTATATTCGGTGGTTTTGCCATGATATGAGGTGCTGATATCATTATATGCGGTGATTTGGTCATGATATGAGGTGCTGATATCGTTATGTCAGGGTTTGTTTTATTCGGGTTCTCGTGATCGTTGGTAAACAGAAGCAACTACTGTAAACATACATATTTAATGTACATATATGATAGGGATAACAATCGTATACTCGCAAATCAAGTATATGTTGTATATCTAATTTGCGATCAATCGATTGGCTCCATCAATCAGCTAATTTGCATAAGAAAGGTATGTGTATTTTATGTGTGAAAGGTGAATATGTATGTAGATGGAACGACCTACTCTATATAATAGATACATAGATATCATAACACTAAATCTAAACTACTACCTAAGAAATACTAGACTGGAAGTTTAAACCTGTGACACATTTCCGCCCTCCGTTAAATGTAGTTTCCGACATTTGCTGAACTTAGGTTCAACTATGTATTGCATAAATATGTAACGATTAGAATCTTAATAACTCAAATATGAAATCTGAATTGTGACATAAGAAACAATATATATGACAGGAATTTGAATGTGTATACCTATAATGTACAAAAAAAAACATCATTAAAGTAGACAATATGTATGTTAAATTGCGCCTAATGTGTCCTCCCATTACCGCTCTAATACCTGTAAATAATGAGAAATATTTACAATAATTTTCACTATGTGTCGTTCAATTACTGCTCTGTAAATAATGTAAAATATTTACAATCAGTTTATCTCTACTGATGTAATTACAGTCCAGTCACTGTCTGAAATGATTAGCGGTAGTTCCAACCTGTCAAACATAACTTATATCAAAAAAACAATTCGTAGGTATTTAGAACTTAATAGGTAAATTCGTCCATGTTTCCTGAAATACAAAATACACTTTGGACATTATTAAAAACCCTGATAAAACTTCCGACTGTCAAAGTAATAGTATCATATCGCGTAATTTACATAACTCGATTGTTGTTTTCTGTTTCTGCATGACCTCCTCAATGGTGGAGTACGTCTTTGCGGAATGATATACTAACCTGTATTTCCAGTTTCCGATTGCGTGGAAGTTGATTCTTCTATAACGGTTGTGTTTAATTAACTGTCAGAAGAATCACAATGTATCTGGTTATGTTGCGTTGAAGATGCTCTTCGATTACTCGCAGGCGTACTTACCTCAGATTCTGATTCTACAGAAGAAGTAATGGCCTCTGGAGGAGTTGGCAGGGACATAAATGGAAGTAGCTTGTTTCTATTTACTCGACTAGCCCTACCATTTCCGTGTTCAGATCGTACATCGAACACATATATACTGGAATCGGGTTGACCGGAAATTATGATTGGAACCTCCTCCCATACATCTGCGAGTTTGTGCTTCACGCGCACACCTTCGTTTTGGACCAATACTCGATCATCAGTTTGAAGTTTGGACTCACGAACCATCTAATCATAATACTTCTTCGCCCTGGACGCTGCTCCATTGGCTGTTGCGTTGGCTGACTTGAAGGCATATCGCCAGTTTTCCTCAAGGTCATGCACGTATTTGGAAGGTTCTTTGGACCTTTCTGTGATGCGATCGAGACCTAGACATGCATCAATTGCCAGACGAGGGTGTCTCCCATACATGAGATCAAATGGGGAATATCCCGTTCTATCGTGGCATGTTGCATTGTACGCGCATACATGGGAGGGAACAAAGGATTTCCAGTCTTTTTTCTTGTCGTTTTCGAGCGTCCCAAGCATTTTCATGAGAGTCTGGTTAAAGCGCTCGAATTGTTTATTAGCTTGAGGACGGTATGATGTGGTTCTCATCTTAAGCACACCGGCGATCCGACAAAGGCGTTTGATCATTTGACTCGAAGTTTTGTCCTTTGTCAATATGTAGTTTTGCAGGAAAACCGTAATGCACAAAGAAGTTTTCGAACAAAACTCGAGCAGTGGTACTCGCCGTCTGATTGCGCGTCGGAATTGCCTGTGCGTATCTAGAGAAATGATCCGTTATTACGAAAACATTTTCAAATCCACGTTTTGATGCCTCGAGCGAAAGGAAGTCAATACAAACCAACTCCATAAAATAATTTGATTCTATACTGACAAGTCCTGTGGCGAATCGGGGTGGGATCTTACGTCTTATGCAGCGGCCACATTGACTCACCCATACCGAAACGTCAACATTCATGCTGGGCCAAAAAAAAACTCTTTGAATAGGCTAATAGTGCGATCACGCCCTTGATGACCTAAATCATCATGAAGTGCCTTGAAGATTTCTCTACGGTCACTTGTAGGAAGAACAATCGCAAGAACTGGCTCATCTGAGTATGTAGTTTGACGATATAGAACTTCATCTCGCACTGTCAATGCCTCAAAGGATTGCATGTATCTTCTGACTTCCTTGGGCATGAAGAGGTGCGGGAGTGACATCTATGGGTTCACTTGAATCTACCACCGTAACCTGCAGACACTCGACCAATGGTTTTGGATTGAGGTGGACTTCAGTTACTGCCTTATATGTATCCTCTTCGATCATTTGCTGGTTGGCTTCGCGCACTCGTGATAAAGTATCAGCATCTATGTTTTTCTTTCCACTGTGGTACTTTATAGTAAAGTTGTAGTTGTTAAGAGCTGCAATCCAAACCTCAAATTTCGAACCATAATGGAAATCGTGAAATTTGTCCGTGATTGCTCATTTCAAAGCAAGAAATTCTACCTTATGGGCAGCATAGTTTTTCTCAGACGGTTTTAAGCTGCGACTGGCGTAGGCAGGCTATCACGCGATCTATGCCATTTTGCTTCTGGTAGATAACAGCTCCGAGTCCCGTATTTGAGGCATCTGTATTTATTCTAAAAGGCCTGCTGTACTCAGCATACTCCAATACAGGAGCAGTGGTTATCTTATTAATAACGTGCACAAAAGGCAGTTTGCTTTGTGCGTGTCCCTACACAAATGGCATCTTCTTCGCCTCGGTAGTGGCTGTTTTCTTCTTAGGCGGGTTGTGGCCTACCAGTAGATCATTCAGTGGACGAACACTCCTGGCAAAACCTTCCACGAACCGGCGATAGTATCCAGCGAACCCCAGGAAAGATCGCACATACTTTGTAATCTTGGGTACAGGAAAGGTTTTCACTGCCTCAGTCTCAAAGGGTTTCTTCTTGTTTTCTGCTTTTATGTATGTAATATCTTGATCCATCGTTTTAATCCTTTCAAGTAGTTCTCGAAGTATTTTTCCGTGATCTTCTGGTGCTTTTATGCTCTGTTCATGTTGGTATGTCTTCTCTCCTTCTTTCTTTTTTCTTAAATCTTCTTCTTCCATCCTTGTCTTTCTTCTTAGCTTTTCGAAACTTTCTCCAGACTCGTAGCAAACTCTAGTTGCATTTCTAAGCTCTTCGTTTCGTAATCCTTTCCAAAAGCGCGTCTTCATCATATTGTTTTTCTTCTCTTCTTTAAGCTCTCCTCTCTCAATTGCAGCTTGTAAAATTCCTTCAAGTTGCACTCCCAATCCGATGATAATTCCTTCTCCATTTGTCTCTCACTATAAAAATCTTCCATGATCTAATCGTCGGGTCTAGTTGTGCCATACACTTCCTCTACTTTGTTCATTATCTCCTTTGTTGTAGCAGTTGGTTTCATTGTCAACAGGATCTTTCTAGTCTGTCCCTTTAGAGCGTTTCTGACCGACTTTATGACTATTTCTTCCGGGTAGAGTTTGGATTTGATGGTACATTCAACATCAAGATTCCTTTCTTCAAAGTCCGTTCCATTAAATGGTTATATTGTTGGTTTCCCATAATAATAATCTTTTATTTTCCCCTCTTTGACTTCTGAAGTATCAACATTGCATAGTGCCTGCTTTAAAAAGTCTTTATTCTTTCCTCCTGGCTTTAATACTTCCTCCTTCTTTTCTGGCAAAGTGTGCTGGTTACATGTAGCATCTTTCTGTGTTTTCTTCTCTTTTATATTTGCGTTCAATTTGAGTTCTCTCTCTTTGAGTCTCAGTATTTTTAATCGTTTCTCGTGATGCTCTCCCTCTTCCAGTTTCTTTTCTATTTTCTTCTGTAACTGTTTCATGTCGTTCCTATGCTTAATAACTTCCTGTTCTATAAACTCTAAGCACTTAATAGTTTCGATCAATTGTTTTTCTTCTTCTTTCTGTACCTTATTTCTTTGCTCTATCACTTTATCTTGCGCTGTCAGTTCGTTTATGAGTCTCTTTTCATGGTCTAACTCCCATGCCAATCGTTTAGCTTCTTTGTCCTTATAACCTGTAATCTGAGCCATAGGGGCACTTTTATCTTCTTTTATCAGTCTCTTCTCATGGTCCAACTCCAACTTCAATTGTTTATCTTCTTTGTCTTTATAACCTGCACTCTGAGCCATAGGGGTACTATTCTCCCTACCTCTTGGCATGTATTGCTTTCTGTCGGTTTTCTTTTCTTGCCGTTCTGACTCTGTTACCCACATGATCTTTTCCGAAGGCTGTATCTCTGTTTGATACAACCTTTATCCAAAATCTGCTTTCTATGGTCTGTCATCTCTTGTCTTCTCCCAATCTTACTATCCTTTCCCCGCCTTGACGGATTGTAGTTTGGTATTCCAAACTCTATATTTGTTTTGGATCCCGTTTTGTAGTCCTTCCTCTATTCTCTACCTCCTCTTGATTCAACTCGCACAGTGTCCTCTTAAGTTTCTTATTTTCTTTATCGAGTATTTCCTCAGTTAACCTTACCAGCATACACATGGCTTTCTTCTAGGGTGTGTTGCATATGTGATATCTGATTCAACTTCCGAATCAAAACCGTAGTCCAACACTTCCTCGTACGTTAGCATACCATATTTGCTATCGTCGTTTTCTCCTCCAAAGTATTTTTCTCTACTTGTCTCTTGCTAAGAATCAAGATCTCTCTCTGAATCGATAGTGCTCGTATCTATTGTTCTATATTTTTTAATTGCTGTTCTTAATCTTCTTGTCTTGCGTGTCTTCTTCTCTTTCGTATCTCCCGTTCCGATAAATACTCTGCCATTCTATACACTAACAATATCCAAAAACCACAATAGGTATACTATAAATATTTTAATCCGAAACACTTCCAATACTCAATCCACTATGGATATCCAAATTCAATACTCAGTCCAATATACAACCAATACTCAATCCACTATGGGTATCCAAATCCAATACTCAGTCCAATACACAATCCAATACTCAGTTCAATACACAACCCAATACTCAATCCACTATGTATATCAGAATCCAATATTCAATCCAATACACAACCCAATAGTATATCCACTATGAATATCCAAATCCACTACTCAGTCCAATACTCAATCCACTATGGATATTCAAATCCAATACGCAGTCCAATACAAAACCCAGTACTTAATCCACTATGTATATCCAAATCCAATACTCCATCCAATACACATTCCAATACTCAGTCCAATACACAACCCAATGCTCAATATAATATGCATATTCAAATCCAAATACATTTTCCAATACACAATCCAATACACGATACAGTACACACTCCAATACACAATGCTATACACAAGCCAAAACACAATGCTATGCACAATCCCATATGCAATCTTATTCTATGAAACAATACACAACCCAATACACCATCATCGATAACAAATCAAATACACATGCCAATATACAATCCAATAAATGATACAATACACAATCCAATACACAACGCTATACACAATCCAATACACAAAGCTATGCACAATCCAATATACACTCACAAACAAAATCCTATATGCAACCCAATGCTATGGATACACAATCCAATACACAATCACATGCACAATGACAAATGTACTCCAATTATATGGATTCACAATCACATACACAATACCATATGCAATCTAATTCTATGGATACACAATCCAAAACACAATGTAATATATAATTTGTCAAAAAAATTGTTTATCCCCCAATCGGGATTGAACATTCAACCTTTATTTTACAAAGCCAACAGTCTTACCACTGAGCTATCAACGTTTGGGCACTGATTGTAAACTAATCGATCATTCTCTGCCTTTCGCGTGTGCATGACTGCTTCCTGAGAATCGTAATGAGGAATAGTGGTTTGGGGCTGATAATAGTTCTGGTAAATTTTCGCTAATATTTAGTAATCACCACGCGTAATAAATACCGTTGTCTTTCAGTATCATTGAAACTTTTACAAGCAAACTGTTACGATACTCCAAAGAACATATAAGATACGAGTCACGAAACGAAATCCGATTTTTTTCAAAACAAAATCAATATACGACGACATGTAAACAATGTTTATAGGCTAAATTATATCTTATTATTCACAGGTACTGATTGATCTCACTCACCAGTCAGACATATCAATCTCTGTGCGGAGATGCAATCACTGTGCAATTGAACATAAACCTCTAGTATTATAGTCAATGTTTTGTTTTTGTTTTAGAAACAAAATATTTTAGCCTCAAAAAAAAAAGTTAAATTGTTTCACATTATGGATTTGACTTTGTATAAGGATTCACGGAATATTAAATATTCCAAGCGTAATTTAATTAGCTACTCTACAAGCTACTCTACCTACTGAACTATATACTATATGTATTACCCCTGTAAGTATGTCAGTGTTATAGTGTCTGTGTGAAGGGGTCGTATTGTAATGGACACATCGGGTAGTTTTGAGTGTACGTGTGATTATATCCTATCAATAGCTTACTGCACTTCGATTAAAGATCAATTTACATAATGTAGTACACAACAAGCTACCATGTTGACCCACCGTTTAACGTTCAAAATGTAAACAATACGCTGTGTTGTGTAATAAATATTGGTTTCAAACGTACACATAACTTTCATCTGGTTGTATACCTTTCACAAATAATACATATACAGTATGTCAATAAAACATAATCAAAATTTATCTCACCAAATCCGTCAGCAGAATAAAACATATTTAATAAGTCACAGGTTTAAACTTTTAGTGGATTCCAGTCTAGTATTTTTTACATAGTAGTTTATATTTAGCGGTATGATACCTATATATCTATTATATAGAGTAGGTCGTTCCATCTACATACATATTCACCTTTCACAAATAAAATAAGCATACCTTTCTTATGCAAATTAGCTCGTTGATGGAGCCAATCGATTGATCGCAAATCAGATATACAACATATACTTGATTTTGTTATCCACAATCATATATTTACATTAAATATATATATTTACAGTTGTTGATTCTGTTTACCAACGATCGGCGAGAACCCGATATAATGCCGCGACCATCTCATATAATGATAAAACCACATCATATAATAATCATATACCCAAATCATATAATATCAGCACCTCATATCATGACAAAACCACCGCATATACCAAGGTTTAAACTTTAAACACGTTTTTTCGTTACGATACTTCGTCAATATACGTCTTTTCATTATGATATTACGTCATTCGGCAAGCTGGCTTCTATCGGTTCCAGGATTTAATTGATCATGTAGCAGCTGCGCTTTGTTCTTCGAGTAAATGAAATTTTGTTAACTATTTGATATTATTTAAATGCAAATAAAATTGAAAGCTGTAATTAAAGGAAAAAAGCAGGTTATATGATTTTATTTAATAATAAATATAAATAACTCTGTAACCGTGATGTGGCGAACAGGCATCATCCGGGTCATTCTCGTCCTCGATCGATACTAGTATCATCTGGACCTAGACCACCATTATTTTTACATAGGGTTGTTAATAAATACCTACCCGAATATATCCAATCCTAGCTATGCTGGCCATATAACACACACAATGCAGTAGCAGTCATGCCCAATGCAACACAAAAATGGGCCTTAGATGATTCGTTGACCTGCTTTGTTCCCCAAACTATTTTCCAAACTGGAAGTAAAGACCTTCTTCTTGAATTCTGAGGTCAAAATGACCAAAGTACACTTTAAACTGTGCTTCACAAAAAGTAGTGCAGCATGTCCAGCTTACCTTCAATTTTCATGCGGTTTTCGCTAGAATCAAGTTAAATGTTTCAGAAATAAAGGAAAACACTCAATACATTCCAGCTCTCTGTCTTTCACCTCTCCTATGCTTCACAGTAACTTACTCAATAGTTTTCCTGAGAGAACTTTTGCGTTCCACCAGATTGGGCCCATGGTACTCGGTCTAGATCCATCTCTCTTGTTTGGCGCTTGGAATTATGGGGGAAAAAGTAGTCCGGTCAGGAGATTTGCATATATACGTAGGACACATAGGCATATCTACTGTATTTCTTAACAGAGCTTAGTCGATTTTGTTTCAAATGTTGTTCAACATGTGATACGATGAAACATAACGCATTCTAATTAAATTATTGCCTGTGTCAATATAATCATCGTTTTCGTTATTTATGTTTTGTTTCACTCTTTTTATATATACATTTGTTTATTTTTAGAACGTGTATTCATTTAAAACGCCAGTATCTAATTTAAAATCAATGAACTGCAAGTACGCTATACTCAATTGTATTAAGTTTATACTCACGATATACTTCAACACTGGACAGTTATATTATATAACAAATTGGTAGGTTTATAAACAATGTAAAGTGAGTCAGTGCTTTAATGGTTATCAGGTTAATAATATAATGCCGCAACCATCTCATATGATGATAAAACCACATCATATAATTACAAAACCACATCATATAATATCAGCACCTCATATCATGTCAAAACCACAGCATATAATGATATATGCACCTCATATCATGACAAAACCACCGCATATAATGATATCAGCACCTCATATCTTGACAAAACCACCGCATATAGCGAAATTTTGATCTTAAGGCAGCCACCGTGTAAGATGAATTTGCGTGTGGTTAATTAACAACCCAATTGAACAGTTATTGACGATATAACCTCCAGGAAGCATAAGGAATTGGTCACAGAAATATTACCGAAGAATCAAAGCAAATACATTTTGACTTAAATCCATGATAAGCATTAAAACCACCAAAAAAGTAGAGCATTGCACAAAGGGAAGGTAATAACATATTCATTAAGATGTTATTCAGTATGTGAACACATATTATTAACCAATGCTTTAATGTACGGAACGCCATAGCTGTCTTATTGGTTTAGCTTGTTGTTTACGCCAATGCTTTAGTGTATGTTTAAAGAGTCACGTTTTCGCAATTATTTATGTTTGGTTGGAAGTTTACCAAGATTTACTTTTGAAAATGTATGATCGCCTTATTCAAGAAATATAACAAGATCAGACAGGGAAAGTAGCATTCAAGGAGGACAGTCAACCACAAAACACATAAACAAACACGCAAACCGACAAACAAGAAGGCAAAGGTAATAATAAATGCAAATGACATCACAAACACAAAAGGGTTGACAATAGGGCTACCGCCTTGGAACGGTCAGTGGCAAAGTAGGCCACGGGGGGTTTAAACCGGTTCTGGGGTGCACCAAACCTTCCACTTAGCCTACTGTCATCCCATTAAAACAGGACAGTGTAAATAAAGAAATCCCAGCCATGATCTAATCTCTAACCAACAAGGCAGCATCAATAGGCAATATAAGTAAAACACAAATATGCTCAAGTTCATGTACCAGTACTAATGTACCAAAACTGTTGACCTCCTGTCTTTCCGCAGTTAAAGAACATGCTATAAAATATTGCGGAAAGGTTTTTGAAACTCAGGAATCGATTTGTTTAGGTTTATCAAAATCTCTGGAGAAGTCTGACTTTTCCACATTATACACCACTCTACCACAAAACGTGATCAACTATAAATTGATTCAGCTTACAATGAACATTTTGCTAGAGAAGGAAAAAGCTTTCGTTGCTTGTAATAATGTCAGGGCTTTCTTTACAAATGCCCCTAATGATAATTTTAACGTATCACATAACATGGCATCTGGGAGTGTAATTAAGCATTGAATTATTTCTCATAATACACTATTGTATTACAGATGCAAATTATGGACGAATCACTGTGCTTGTTTACAGTAAAACAATTAATCTCAATTGGTTGTAGGGTATATCAAACGATACGTTCAGACGTCTTAAATATTTATCATTATTTGAAATCCTACTTTAGTTTTCGTCAAAAAAGGACACGATACTTTTGCATTGAAACGTACTTCACGTTTAGTGATTGACCCCTCTGCAGTCAGTCAGTACGCTGCACTTTTTCCATATGCGATAACTGGATATTCTCTTGGGACTCTATGATTGCGCCTGTTGAAAACCGGACATAGGGAAGTAGGTGCATGAATCTTCGTCCCAAGGGTTCTTTGATTGTGCCCTAGATTGTTTTTTCTCTTTGGTTGCAACTGCTGTGGTTGTTTAGTATAAATCTGGATAAATCCTGAGGTGTTTCTAATTATGTTTTTATATATCTTTACAATAACAGTTAGGAGTACTGTTTGCTAATTTCTCTGGAGGTGGACTTTATTGTTAGGGATTTCCTTTTGATGGGATGTACTTATTTTAACTGTTTTGTCAATTGTGGCGTTGAAGACAGGATAATAACGAGGTTGTGTATACATAAAGTCGATTTATGCTAACCTGTAGGTCTTATTGCCTACTGACCGTTCCAAGTCGGTAAACCTGTCTTCACCACTATTTTTGCTACGCATTGACATTTTAAATATGCACATATGTTGGTGTGTGGGGCGGACCTACGGTGCCATTGCGTGTGATTGCTGTGATTTCTATAGGACTACTTTTCAAGTTTTTAAATAATTATGTTTTCGCCCCACTGTATTGTTTTTGTGAAATATGTTATCCAAATATCCATAATTAAATATACCTATTGTTCATCAAGGCACGATAGATTAACATAAATGTGTAAGTTGCATACTATCAAAGATGATATCTGATGGTGAACCAATTGATACAATTACCACCATGTCTAACCTAGTAGCTAGGAGTCAATATGAAATTGTCTAGACACGTTGGATAAAAGCACCAAAATTTGTACAGAACAAGTTGAAAGTTTTGCAATTTCCAAGACCAATGATTCTTGAGTAGTATAACAGCCTAAACTTAAATTGCATAAGTAAACACAATGTTTACTAACAATGTTACCCATATTTGATTGCTGATAGCGCAACTGGTTCCTTTTCGATATTGTGTTTGCGTTATGGTTATATATATCCCATTGTGCCTGATTGTAAACTTGTAAACAGTGCCTTCCCTTACTCTACCACATTAGACAGACACGGATAAATCTGTTTGAATTAAATTGAGAAGTATCAGCATTTCCACAATATGTTTACAGTCCACTTGCTTAAGAGTAGATGAGTAGATGCAATACACTCTGGGTAAGATTGTGAACCAGCTGAGGTAAATTCTTTTGTTTTTAACAAAAATATTTTTCCATATTTTGTTTGCGTTCTGGTTATGTATATCTCATTGTGCCTGGTTGTAAACAGTGTCTTTCCTTACTGTACCACATTAGACAAACACGGATAAACCACCTTAGACAAACACGGATAAAGCTGTTTGAATTTAATTAAAAAGTCTGTATGAGCATTTCCACAATATGATTACACTCCACTTGTTTAACAGTAGTTAAAATATGCAATACACTCTGGGTAGGATTGCGAACCAGATAAGGTAAATTCAATGTTTTTAACAAACAATGTAAACTTTCTTGCTCAAATATTAAATTACAAACTTACGCATTTTGAAGTGATAACAGATCTTCGTTATTGCAAGTTAAAGGATAAATGTTAACGAGTGGAATGTTTAAAACAAACCATACTATTGTGATTTCAATATTTATTGAACTTACATGTTCATATTTAAAATATGTAAGATTGTCATTGCTTCCGTATCATAGTATTTTGTTTTCCTGTGACGAGATCCAGCCATTTATCAATCTTGACAGACAAAAGTTTCTTTTATTTGCATTGTCACTTATAAAATATATTTTTTATCCGTACCTACCCATTTGTCCTTCTTAGTATACCTGTAGTATTGTTCTTCTGTGTACCCTTCGAACACCATTTTCCATATTTAATTAAGTGAAAGCATAATGTATTGATCTATGTAAAATTAAAATATATCCTGATATGTTTGTCCTTTAAGTCATACAATGCGTTAAAAAGACACAACTATCAAAAAAACAAAACATTTACGTCCTCTGGCATCGTGTACATCTGTTTCTAATGTGTTTTCTTCATTTCTTTTTTCTATTTGAAAGAGCTGTGTTTTGTTACTCATTCATAATTTAAGGAATGGTATACACAAATAAAAGGAATAGGCGAACGCCCGCCTTCGGCCCGTCCGACAACACACCCGCCACACAGCCCTTCAATCGTTTCAAAATGTTAATGTTTCAATTTATATGAAGGCCTTGGTGTACATGGCCTACATTTACGTGTACTCATATTACGCAACTACCTATCACCCCAATCCAAGTAGTTTATTGTTTAATTGCACATACGTTTGCCTCTAAATAGAAAGGTATGAGAAAAAGAGAAATACACATTTAACGCGAGTAACAGTACTACTTGTATGATTACATATATATATGCTTGTATTTTTACATAAATTACAGTACTGCTTGTATGATTACAGCAAAACTAGCTTTTCGCTTCGGTCCATATAACATTATAGTTCTGCCTGCACAGTCCACAAACTTACATATGGACTTCAGCACTATACATTAAATTATTTAAATATATTGTGTTGGAAATAGATATACGAATATAGGCCTCAACTCTCTTTTTGGAGTGTCGGTTTTGCAGTTTAACATTTCTTATTCTGACAAAAGACTGCGTGTTTGTCCTACCTGTTCTTTTAAATAACCGTTTTTATTATGTGAGAGTTTTGTATCTGATTTCTATACCATCAGTTTACAAACAGAGCATTATGGCTACCTCTGAAGCTTCTTGACGGGTTTAAAGACGAAAAGGACGTAATAATTAATATTCAATAAGTCTGGATATAATTACCATTTTAGAAATCGTCTACAAAACCCGTAAATTCTTAAAAAAACAACACGAACATAAATCATTTGCTAAATACTTAAATCTTCTAAACCTGTTAAAATAGAGTATTTACAATGTTTCACAGGTAAAACAATGCGTGTTATCCAACATTAATGCAATCGGTAAATATAAAGCAAGTCGAATTATATAAAGCTGCAATTGTACATGACGTGAATCGACACCTTTCCTTATTTTTACACACACATATATATATTAAACACTTATATACTTAATAGTTATCAAAAACGTTTTAACTAGTAACATATACAGATGATCTTCAAACTCACCTATGAAATTATACAAATTGTCATTAACTGGAAAATATTGTGTGTATTTCGTATACATGTTTATATGTATGTATTATTTGCATGTGAACTGTTGGGCGTAATGCCTTATGTTTGAATAAAATATCTATCTACGTGCGTGCGTGTATATGTTTTGCAAGAATAGACAACGTTATACCAATATTAAAACAGTGTTTGAGAATATTAGCGATCAGTTCAGTGATTATAGTCATTTCATACGTTTTAGTAAGTTTAACATACCATCGCATTTAAACTTACCATGACTTCTTAAATGGAAACGCGGCAATCTTGATTTTTCTAAAAACCCGCGGCGTCCCTTCGTTTTTCGACATTTGTTCAATCATTAATATTAATTATAAGAGTAGTATAAAGCAAATTGTTATTGAATAATAGTAACTGTTGATAATATTGCACCAGTAATCTATGTAAAGTTATGGTAGGATAAGACGAAAACGTGAAAAGTTAAACTTTTATTTAATTATATGCAACATGTTTAAAGCCAAACTAATACTGGATAAATCAATCGAGACGCTAACTGCAATGCTTCATAAACATTTAAAGATTGTTGTATGTCCCTTTAAGATATGAGTTGATTAATTCGTGTTTTTGGAGTGCTTAGATAACAAAGGCTTCATTCTATGCCCTCTGATTCTTAGAGATTAAGTTTTAAGTGGCGATAATGTTTGTATCTGGAATTCACTTTCTCAGATTCTTATGTTCACAGTGTCTCAGATTCACAGATTAGATTCAAATGTATCCGATGTCCAAGCTATGTATCTCTGATATACACCTTCAACTTGTTGTTTAGATATTCACATTATTTTCGGATTACATTAATATTTCTAACGATTGATTATCATGCAAATCTGATGTTAAATTTAAAGAGGTTTTAAAGAGGTTTTTGAACTATTCATAATCTGATAATTATAATCTAATTTAAAACAACTTTAACTAACTTAAACAAAATGGAATAATTACAAAAACATGACTTAAATACACACCTTAATGTATAGCTCAGTGACACTTGAATATGACCACTATAATTTCAAGGTAAAGAACGGTCGAAGTAAAACAGAAAATCAAAGTCACTTTATGGTAATAACCAAACACACCAAAGGTAGACGCCGAATGCATGAACAGGTGTCTACTGCACATACAAATATAAAACCTTAGAAGCATAAACCAAATAAACCACAACCATAAATAATACTGAATACAGTTCCCACTATCTATAATGTAAATATCATGGGACGCAAATCCCTGAGACACTTTCAAGTGAACATTTAGCTACTTTAATTTGTTATTATATTGATTCGTACTGCATGTATTATATTGTGTTGTGTTATATGGTTTGCATTGTATTGTGTTGTATAACTGTGTCGCTTGTGCAGTGTGGCGGTGGTAAAACATCTCCCCGTGCATGTGATCACTGTTGTTATTCTCACCCATCCTATAGAGATGGCGACGTTCGACGTTGTTTTAGCGTGGTTTTGCGCTGTACTTTAAACAGTTTACACCTTATAAAAACATGAGTCGTATATTAAGAACACCTAAAGCCATTCTTTCTCCTCTTAAACTTTACTCTGTGTCTACTGTTTATCTTCACCAGGGAAATTCTAATATTTTTACACGTAAATTATCGATCAATTTATCACGAATTAATCTTTATTCGGCATCTACCGTTCATATTCCTGGCACTAATTCTATATTCAGAAATACTGCTTCTATTAAATTAACACCACTTAAAACATCTGTACTTAATCGATATAAAGTTAGACCACCAGTTAATGTTAATAAGTTAAACAGTAGACGTACGTTCTATCTCTCTATCCTTAAGTGCAACTCGAAAAGGTGTAGTGCATGTAAATACTTGTCGCAAAAGTCCACTATTAAGTCCACTACCAATGGTAGAGTGTTTATTGTCAGTATACCTTCAGACATTAACTGATCGTCAAATAATATCGTTTATGTTTTGACCTGAAATCATCCTAAATGTGGTATACAATATGTAGGTCAAACTGGTCGATCCATGAAAGTTTGTTTTCGTGAACATTTATATAAAATGCGTCAGTCGAAACGATTTAAAAACTTTCTTTATACACACTTTTGGGATTCGGGGCATTCAATAGATGATGTTAGCATTCAGTTCGTGGAATATATTGAATTTGATAATACTGCTACCAAAGGTTACAATATACAAGCTAGATATATTGCTGAACTCAAATGGATAAGGCATTTACAAACTCCTTATCCATTAGGGTTAAACGATAACATTTATCAAGAAGGAAACATTTCCAATACCCTAGATATAGATCCTTTTAGCATATTGTCTATTCGTAATCGTAAACGACGGTCACATGGTCTCCGGAAGAACCATAATCTTAAACGTAAATTTAAGAAAGCCTTTACTGTTGCTGACCTGTATTCTATTTATAAAAAATCGGGTTGACACGCCCTCTTTAGCAAAGTAGTCAGTCTGTCTTTTTCTTGCTTTGACGAAGAAGCGGATGCCATTTATGTCCGTACTAATCCATTATATGAGGTTGCATCTATTATTCAAAGTAACACGCAACATATTTTGCGTCCACATATAGATGCTCCACCTGACCATCAAAGGCATTTTTTGAAGATAACTTATGTTGATAAAGGCATCGATTTCATTAATTTAGCCGGTATGTTTAATGATATGCGGGTGACTGACAAAATTTCAAAGTATTTCAAGAGTATTGAGACTCCTGTTATATGTTACAAGTATAAGAAATCTACTAGAAATCTTATTTTCAATTATAACAGGATCGTTTCTGATCTTGAGATCGAGACATCTATTCCTACTGATTGAGATTGTCAACATTCTTAATTTTGTTACGAACCTGCCGGTCACATTCTTACTAGAAATCTTGATGTAATTGAGGATAAGAGTATTCTGCATTTAGTTGCTAAAGGGCCTAAGTATCGCCTTCCATCTGATATTGATTTAATGAAATTGAGGGTTCTTTAACGGTTTTCTGTACAAAGTGGTGTAAGCGAGAAAAAGCAGATAAACATGCACTTACTGCTTGGATGAAAACTATTTCAAAAATTGTTGAATTACGTATTTTATTTTACGAATCAAATCCATCCCCCCCTTCCACGGCCTTCCACTTACAATTTACGACACCTTAAGAAGGGTATTCAGAATTTACATACTAAATTTGCTCTGGTAAGGTAGTAATGAATAGTTTCTTTGAGTTTTTCAGCTAATATGAACAAGGCAAAGCCTCAAGACGGGCGAAGCTAACTAACTATTTTAAAATAGATCTAAACAATGTGATGCAGGGTTAGCATAATACTGTATTTTTTAATGCACATTGAGCTGAACAGAAAAGGAATTATTCGGCCTACATTTGCATATTTAGTACACTAGTGCAACATGACACATATATTTCCCACACAGGAAGTTATGTAATAATTAAAAATACAGATTTCAAGTCTCTGGATCTCATATTTCAATTGAACTGAACAGTGATAGCCATACTCATACAAACTGAATGCAATTACCTTAACAATCAAGTATGTGCCAGGTGTAACTTGCCATCATGTGTATCTAGGTCCAGGCTGTCTTTGTTCCAGAATTCTGACATTGTATATGATGTTTCACATCTGATTTATGAGGGATGTTTTGCTAATGAAAAGGTTAGTGACTATCATGTCACCCGCCTTGCAATATTATTATTTTTATTTTTTTTTATATTTAATATTAATAATAAATAAAAGGTAATTAGCGACCGCAATGTCTCCCACCTTCAAATATGTTATGTAATAGTGATATTGGATCAATCATTATCGCACCCCACCATAAAATGAATTTAAGTTAGTACCTAAAGTCCTTAAATTCACTAGGTAAAGTAAAGGTTAGCCACTGTTTCACCTCCAAATATGTAATCATATTAATTAATTTAAATATATTTAGTGTCAATAATAAATGAAGTTTCGCGACTGTCTTGTCACCCACATCCAAATATGTAATGCTATTAATTTGTGGTAGAACATAACTCAATGCCAATCACAATTAGTAATCATGCTGGTCCCCATTTCTGCAAAATGTTTACAAAATCTAAAATTGCACAAAGGTATCACTTGAGACGAACACAAACTACACACATAATATTGCTTCTACGAGTGTTGAAGAATGTGTGAATGGTTAATGCAGAAGGGTAAATCTCGGTGGTATGGCATTGCCACTGATGGCAGTTACGAGTAATGATGAAGAGGATACATTTGATCAGAGTTTGATTATTTTGATTAGACATATTGTTAAAATATCATCTGGAGAACAAGAGCAACTATTTTCGAAATATTTTGATTAAATAACTGTCTACCAATATAGGCTATAATTACACATGAAAAGCAAAGAAAAATCAGCATCTGCATTTGAAACGTTTGACAGAGTTATGCAGGATAAGGTTAAGGATATATCATGGGAGCAGTACATTACATATTCATCTGACAATGCATCTGTAATGAAAGGAAAGCACAACAGTGTTCAGAGAAGAATTAAGGACAGCAAGCAAGCGGAACATGTTCAAAACCTCTTACCTCGAATGCTTTCAGTGGAAGCCTTTTCAGAAATTACTACAACATTACGAGCAATGCCCTGAAAGCTTGTCAGAAGGAAAAGGAAATGTAGAAAAAAGACAGGTCTTAAAAAGTAAAAATTGACCACAATTAATCAAAGTAGCAAAGAATATAGGGTATATGGTCCTAGATAATGTTATTATCACGATTACAAGCCAACACTGTTAGTTGTTACTTGAATGCCTAGCGTGTCGGGTAACTTTGTGGCCTTTAAAAAATTGTGGCCCGCGTTTAAAGCCAAATCCTGAGAGAAAAATAAATATTGTTGTTGAATCATTCTTTTGTAAAACATTCACCTTTAAACACTATTTACTTTTACCTTATATTATATATTAGTAGACATCGAGTGCTTCAACTGGAAACCAATATTCATGACTTAATTACACTAATCCTTTCTTTCGAAATGGTTTACATAAATACATCATTAAACCATCAGAAACATCAACACACTCATGAATCACAGTTGCCATCCCTTCCAACCGCAAAATAACCGGGAATATACCGGGGAATAGTATCACCCGAAGTTTGACGTCATCACTTTATGCGTTTGTGACCACGTTATGATATTTTGATCACGTTTATTTCGATAAATCCTCTTTTTTTTTTACAGTAAGTATTTATATAAATTAAATGTTATATTTCTGTAATTAAATGTTTCACTTACTCTTAAAATTCGAAATAAAGACCGAAAACAAAAAATAGAAAAAAATGAACTTACGAAATTGACTGGTATTCCACTTTGTCTGCCTAATACTTTGACCTACATTTGACGTCTGCTGTCCAGCCTACGGATTGAAAATGGCGGCGCGAAACTTGACGAAAAATAAATCTCGCATAGTATGTGGAAAACAAGTAAGTTTTCATACTCGCGTTACTGCAAGAGGGCTTCGTATTTCTGTGGTGATTTGTACTTCTAGTACGTCGTATTACAAGGTAATTGTAATCAATATGTAAGGCATGTCAAGGTTTTTGGACAGAAAGAAGCGAGGTCGCCCACATTGATTTAAAATGCCTGGTAGGAAGAACTGATGGTAAAAATCGGAAAGAATGTAAGGAAAAACGGTCGTGGCGTGTTTATGTCTCAGTGACAACATTTATTTTTTTCAATATTGTTTTAACACCCGTGACTTGATATACTATTATCTTAACTTCTTCTCTTTCGGCAGCTATTTTACGCTTGCGTAAAACCTTGCTTGTTTACATTTGTTTCAACTTTTGAGCATCCAAGGCGAATATACTCCGATAAAGGCCGCTTTACGTCTCCATCCGAAGAACGAGGCTAATGAAGGGTATCTTGCCCAATAACACATCGACAAAACTCAGTGGCGGCGGTGAGGTTTTAACCCGGGTATTACGGTTTCAAGTCGAACAAACTATATACTGAGCCACGATAGCCTCCTTATTTACAGACAAACACTGATACATAATACATGTACATTGAAATGATAGAACAAGCATGTATCAGATATTTATTATTTAATATTAAATGGGTTGATAAATATGATATGATGCGACATGTTTTCGAACGCACTATTATTTTTTCATAGAGTTCAATTGAAATATAACAATATATTAACACGAATGGGAGATTCTATTTATCCCATAATTTATACCGTCGCATATCATCACATAAGGTCATGAGGCGTGCCTTAACGCAATTTCATTTAAAATTCGATCTACCACTTGTGTATTATACTTTTTATTTACTGGATTTAGAACAAGTGGTATATCGTATTTTCAATTGAATTGCGTTAATTCCAGAAGCGTTTGTATGTGATAAAATTGGGTAAAACATTTTACTCTAAACCCGAAGATTACGGGTTCGATCCTCACAGGCACCACTGGGCTACTTAGTTAAATGTTTAGTCGAAACACTTCTCTTAGCCTCGTTAGCCTCGTCCGTCTGATGGGGACATAAACAGGCCAGTCCTGTGTTTCAGAGTCTATCCTCCAAGCACGTAAGGTATGCGGCGAATTCCAGCGCGAGGAATAACTGTTTCTATTGGAACAGAGGCTCTGCTGATTACAACAGTTATACCGAGGGGTAGAATTTCCCTATCTGAACCGAATGCACTTTTCTTGCATAACATTGATTATGTGTGCTTTGATGTTAACACTCAAACGTTTTGTATCTTTAGCCAATAATGTTGACCTTTGCGTTGTCGTTGTTGATGCGTGTCTTGTTTTTTTACCACATGTGTAAGATCAGATTATTCAATTCATGTGTAAAAAGCTATTATCATTACACTGTTTCTGGTATGCAGGAACAAAATATATTACACAATGATTTCATAATTTCAAGAAGTATTTTTATTAAAACTACAGAAACACATGTACAACTGTAGGATCACAAACGTACATTTCAACACAGTCTCTATTTAAACACATCGTTCCTGATAGCGGGCTTAACATCCCAGGTTATATAGTGGCCTAGCATCCCGTGCTTTATAGCGGGCGTAGCATCTCCTGCTTTTATAACGGGCATAGCATCTCGTGTTTTATAGCGGGCTTAACATCCCGTGTTTAATAGCGGGCGTAGCATTTCGTGCTTAATAGAGGCATTAGCATCTCGTGCTTTATGACGGGCTTAACATTCTGTGCTTTATAACGGGTGTAGCATCCCTCGCTTTATCTAGAGAAGAGCATCTCGTGTTTATAGCGGGTGTATCATCTCGTGCTTTGTCTCGGGAGTAGCATCTCGAGCTTTATAGCGCGCGTAGCATCTCGTGTTTTATGCCGGACTTAACATCCAGTGCTTAATAGCGGCGAAGCATCCGTGCTTTATAGCGGGTGTATCATCCGGTGCTTTATCTCGGGCGTAGCATCTCGTGCTTTATAACGCGCGTAGAATCTCGTACTTTATCGCGGGCTTAACATCTCGTGCTTTATAGCGGCGTAGCATCTCCTGCTTTATTGCGCGCGTAACATCCGTGCTTTATAGTGGGCTTAACATCCCGTGCTTTATAGCAGTGTAGAATCCCGTGCTTTATCTCGGGCGTAGTATCCTGTGCTTTATGATGGGCTTAACATCCCGTGCTTTATGGTGGGTGTATCATCCCGTGCTTTATAGCGGCGTAGCATCTCGTGCTTTATAGCGCGCTTAACATCCGTGCTTTATGATGGGCTTAACATCCCGTGCTTTATAGCGGCGTAGCATCTCGTGCTTTATAGCGCACGTAACATGCGTGCTTTATGATGGGCTTAACATTCCGTGCTTTATAGCAGATGTAGAATCCCGTGCTTTATCTCGGGCGTAGCATCCTGTGCTTTATGATGGGCTTAACATCCCGTGCTTTATAGCGAGTGTAGAATCCCGTGCTTTATCTCGGGCGTAACATCCGTGTTTTATGATGGGCTTAACATCCCGTGCTTTATAGCAGGTGTAGAATCCCGTGCTTTATCTCGGGCGTAACATCCGTGCTTTATGATTGGCTTAACATCCCGTGCTTTATAGCAGGTGTAGAATCCCGTGCTTTATCTCGAGCGTAGCATCCTGTGCTTTATGGTGGGCTTAACATCCCGCGCTTTATAGTGGGTGTATCATCCCGTGCTTTATAACGGCGTAGCATCCCGTGCTTTATAGCGCGCGTAACATCCGTGCTTTATGATGGGCTTAACATCCCGTGCTTTATAGCGGCGTAGCATCTCGTGCTTTATAGCTCGCGTAACATGCGTGCTTTATGATGGGATTAACATCCCGTGCTTTATAGCAGGTGTAGAATCCCGTGCTTTATAGCAGATGAGCCATCCCGTGCTTTATTGCGGGCTTAGCATCCCGTGCTTTATTTCGAGGTAGATACCTTGCATTTTAACCAGTTTATCATCCCGGGCGTAGCATCTCGTGTTTTATAGCGGCATAGAATCACGTGCTTTATATCGGCAGCATCCGGTGTTTTATATCGGGCGTAGCAGCTCTTGCTGTATAGCGCATGTAGCATCGTGTGTTTTATCTCGGACGTAGCATCTTGTGATTTATATAGGGTGTAGCTCCTCGTGCTTTACGACGGGCTTAAATTCCCGTGCTTTATAGCTTTATTTCGAGGTAGCATACCGTGCATTTTAACCAGTTTAGCAACCCGGGCGTAGCATTTCGTGTTTTATAGCTGCATAGAATCACGTGCTTTATATCGGCAGCATCCGGTGTTTTATATCGGGCGTAGCAGCTCTTGCTGTATAGCGCATGTAGCATCGCGTGTTTTATCTCGGACGTAGCATCTTGTGCTTTATATAGGGTGTAGCTCCTCGTGCTTTACGACGGGCTTAAATTTCCGTGCTTTATAGCGGCGTAGCATTCCGTGCTTTATAGCGGGTTTAGCATCCCGTGCTTTATCTCGGGCGTAGCATCGCGTGCTTTATCGCGGCGTAGCATCTCGTGCTTTATAGCGGCGTAGCATCCCGTGGGTTATAGCGGGTGTAGCATCCCGTTCTTTATCTCATTGATAGCATTGATAGCCTCTCTATCTTTATAGCGGGTCTAGCATCCCGTGCTTTATAGGAGGCGTAGCATCCCGAGCTTTATGGCGGGCTTAGCATCCCGTGCTTTATAGCGGCTTAGCATCCCGTGCTTTATCTTGGTCTTAGCATTTCTTGCTTTATAGCGCCGTAGCATCTCGTGCTTTATAGCGGGCGTAGCATCTCATGATTTATAGCGAGTGTAGCATCTCGTGATTTATGATGGGGCTTAATATCCCGTGCTTTATAATAGCGTAACATTCCGTGCTTTATAGCGCGTGTAACATTCCATGCTTTATCTCGGACGTAGCATCTCGTGCTTTATAGAGGCGTAGCATCTCGTGCTTTATAGCGCTGTAGCATCTCGTGCTTTATAGCGGGCGTAGCATCTGGTGATTTATGATGGGGCTTAATATCCCGTGCTTTATAATAGCGTAACATTCCGTGCTTTGTAGCGCGTGTAACATTCCATGCTTTATCTCGGACGTAGCATCTCGTGCTTTATAGAGGCGTAGCATCTCGTGCTTTATAGCGGCTTAGCATCTCGTGCATTTAGTAAGTTAGTAAACGCATACTTATAGTAGCATTATACTAATAGAAAATAAAGCTGAACTGTTCAATAGTATTTCAGCGTTAAAACAAATGTATATATACCACTAAATATTTGGTCAGGATCACTTTTATTCTTCCATATACTTTTATTAGAAATTAATTCACAATAACGATATTAATTTTACTGATACTTCAACAATTCCACATTTTAAATCAAGTCATGAGATCACATGACCATACACTGCCCAAAATAATTTGGTGTAAAATAGAAATAATGCTATTTATTTCAGCAAGAAATTTTGACAGCAAACAAGTGATCCGTAGCAAATTTTGAGTAGCATATACAACAAACGGACTTTATTTCACAAGTTTGCGTTTATGAACAATATTTGTTTTTAGTTTAAATCATTTTAAAGCATCGTAAAACATGGTTGTTTTCACGTTCGATTCTTGAGATGTTGAATGGTTGTTGAACTGAATTAACTTCGTGAGTAGGGTCATCACCATGCAGATAAACACAATTGTGAACTCAGTAGAACATTTTAAAATGAATGATAAGCATAGCTTATTAATCAAATTGTATACTGTGTCCTGATAATTACAATAACAACTAGATTGAAACAGATGATAAAGTATAGGTAAATGCCACTTCAGAACAAAGGGTCACACTAGTGGTCTATTATCAGAATATATTTATTTTTTCAGAAGCCATTAAATGGTAACTCGATATGAGAATTTGTTTAAAATTGTATTTAGGCATGCAACTAACTTTATATTGACGAAAGCACTTGGGACAAACTAATCGTGATGAAAACAGCACGCCATAAATGCTGATTTTTTTCTTAAAAAAATAATATGATCCTTTTCGACTATGGGTCCAAACTGAACATGTTATATTGAAAGATGAACATGTTTACAAAGATTATATACACTGTGACAGTTATTGTGGGAATTAACTTATAGTACGTATATTATTTTTTATTGATAAAGGGAGATAATTTGAACTCAATACGACAACTTTCGAAAGTTGGGATCCCGTTAGAGATTCATGTTCACAGAGCAGAATTATATATAGGGAGAAATATGTGAACTACCAAGGACAGACAACCTTCGAACGAACTACGACAGGGCGCCTAGCTATGACAAGATACACAGAAATCAAGCGTATGCATTCACTTCCTAAAAAGGATAGCTGTAACACACGCTGATGAACTGCATCTCTACATCATAACCCACTAGTATGGAGGCACAATTAACATATAGACGCATACATACATGCAATCATAGCTCATATGAGTGGGCCACATTTAAGAATTCAACCATTCACAGCTATATTGAGACAGTGACAATGAAAGGTCCCGGATCTTGGGGATACTGTGAATTCAGTAAATATATTAAAGGGAGATAATTTGAACTCACTACGGCAACTTTCGAAGTTGGTATCCCGTTAGAGATTTATGTTCACAGAGCAGAATTATATATAGGGAGAAATATGTGAACTACCAAGGACAGACAACATTCGGACGAACTTCGGCAGGGCGCCTAGCTATGACGAAATACACAGAAATCAAGCGTATGCAATCACTTCCTAAAAAGGATAGCTGATACACGCTCATGAACTGTATCTCTACATCATAACCCACTCGTCTGGAGGCACAATTAACATATAGACGCATACATACGAGGGGGATTCAATATGTAATGTCCATCCATCTATTTCTTTGTTAATATCATCGTGAAACTCGTGCAGTTTAAATGATTGCATGGTTCAATGCATAAACAATACAATGATACTAAATTCTTATTGGTCCGATGACTATACGTCAATATTCAATGCAGTTGAAAACACCCAGTCGTATACACTGCCTTAAAAAGCGGCAGGAAAGTGTAATGGATTTGCATAGGTCGTAATGTCGGATTACAAAAAAAATGCATTTTGCAGCAAAGTAATTTATTCAAACTTTTGTTGTAACTAGAAGTATGTGTAAATATTACGTAAACGATTTTTTCAATACAAAACAACGATAAAATCCAAGGTAAGAAATGCCGTTTACTTGGAAATATAAAAGTTCTGAAAATATCAAATTCCAATAAAAATAATAGTCAAATTCAGTTTGAAGATATGACGGAAAATGGTTTTAAACACATGGGTAACGAATCGAAGGATCCCTACTCCAAATATAATATAAAATCAACAATTTTAGTTACACCGCTCCCAAAATATTAAAGCCTGAAGTTGCTCTTCGCTTTTGTAGCATACAATCTAAGCTATATTTTGTCGCACTGACAACATTTAAGAAGCAATAAACCCAAAAATAAACACATTACAAATAAAAACTGCTAACATTTTCAGATGTAAGATATAAAAGTTTGTGGTTTAGGCAAGAAAAGTCCATATTGGCCGTCGAAATCTGATTTTTAGTCAAAATAGTTTTTTCCGTTTTTGGCGTGTTCAGTATCATTTACATGTCTTAAAAAATGCCCTCAAAAAACATTTTTTTATTGGATGGAAGTATCTGAAACTTGATAAATTAATGGAGGAAAGGTTCATTTTAACATAATCCGTATCAATAACTACAACAATGGACCATAATTAACTTTTAGGACCATAGTGGCATTACATATTGAACGCCCTTCGTACATACAATTATAGCTCATATGAGTGGGCCACATTTAAGCATTCAACCACTCACAGCTATATTGAGACAGTGACAATGAAAGGTGCCGGATCTTGGGGATACTGTGAATTCAGTAAATATATTAAAGGGAGATAATTTGAGCTCACTACGGCAATTTTCGAAAGTTGCGATCTCGTTAGAGATTCATGTTCACAGAGAAGAAGAATATATAGGGAGAAATATGTGAACTATCAAGGACAGACAACCTTCGGACGAACCTAGCTATGACGAGATACACAGAAATGAAAAGAATAGTATACATCTTACAAGACCCTTTCTGGAGCACCGGATCACGCTTAAACTAACAAATATCGAGCGCTTTTGGCTCTAATCGCCTTCCTCAGGATACGTACATAAATATACAAAAACAAACATATAAAATTCGAGAAGAAAATGTTTAAAACCAAAACCATAAACCAACCAATACCATAAGCGTGCGCTGTAAGCGCCCATGCCAGTAATGGTATAACACAGCCGCAAGATGGTAATAGTGTATATGCACGACACAAAAGTTGCTATACGTTTAAAGTTTGTTCAGATGGAAAATAAACTGATTCCGAAGACACACTAGCAGATTGAACATATTTGTCTAGGAGTGTACGAGCTGTCAGGCAGTCAAAAGGTCAGACTGCAATAGTAAGAATAGGATACGCTTCCGAATTATATTTTGTTTTATATCATATCTCTGTCTGGGGTAGTTCTAAATAATGTTGATTAGGCGTTAACACACAATTTATTTATCAAGCATGATTTTAAAACTGAAACTATACCTTATTTCTAATTTTTAGAAACGGTAAAATATCTTTTGAAGAATTTGGAAAACTTGTTGGCAAATCGGCAAGGGTAGGATATCGAATACGCATGCGTGGTATATCTATACTCGTAGCAACCGAATACATTCAGAGAGCGGCGGACACTAATGGTGTAAAGGATTATTACAGAATGCGTAAGTAAACTTGATATTTTTAATGTTTGATTCTATTATGTATGTCTGATATGACGTGTTTCGTTGTGTTGCTAAATATAAGTTCAAAATGTGTTCTGTAAACAACTGTATTAAACTTTAGTAAACGTGAAACGCCACCTTGAAATTAAAGTAAACGACTTAATGTCCTTAAATGTATCATGTCACCGTTTCAAATAACATATTAACTGGTTCTTCTTTCGATATGTTATGCAAAATGGTGTTATACTCAAATAGTATGTTATACTCAAATAGTATACCTTAAAGTAAAACATCTCCACAACGATCTTTCATTTCATGGTGATTATATTCAGTTAAGAGTGATGTTTTTTGGTGTTTTTTTTTAAAATACAAAATCACACAGTAACTGCAGCTTTCTTAGGTTCTTAAAAATGGAATTTGATGACCGACCGACCGCAAAATGATTCATCTTCACATGCACGAATATATGTAAACATCATAAAACTAAAATATAAATCCCTGAGACTGAATGTAAACCTTAGAAACACTAGATTGTGAGCCATTTGCACTCTTAAATGTGAGTCACATAAAACATTGGGGCATGTGAACCGTTAAATAAAGATATATCAAAACGCCGTATCAATTATTTTTCACAAAACAGATGTCAGCAAACAAACTAAATACATTTGCCCAAATGTTTAGTAATATAACTGAGCATTTAACAAACGAGTACCGAAAATCTTGTCTCAATGCTAAGTCGTTTACTGTAATATCAATAAGACATTTAATATAATTAACATAAAGGGAGCTGTTTTGTCGGACAAAAGGATATTTCCCAATGCACGGTACGTCAGTCTATCTATAAGATCAAATTCTGAGTTTACAGTTTATACAATACACAGTATGCACAGCTACGTACTTAGATGTTAGCTTTAAATATTAATGTACAACTAATTATAATTCATGTTAGTGATTATATACTATAAATCTTTTTCAAAAATGCAAATATCTTGCCAAACAATTACATACACGGCGAAGTAAATTGCGAGATTGCGGTTAGAAAGACATACTGTAGTCTCATTTGTGATTAAAACAGCCTGGCAGTCGCTCTTGCATTGGTGTCAAATATGCAGTTGTATTCGTTGACGAAGGAGCTACGAAATGGATGTTTTTAATAAACTGATTCTATAAGAATGTTCATGTTCATATTTGTTTTCTTTACTATTTTCTTTAAAATTAACTCAAAGGTGGTCACATAGTGTTACTGTCATTAGCACAGTATAGAGCATTACACGCCATCCAACATTTAGGCCATCTTTATTAATTTAGTGAAGAATCAACACAATTATATGAGCGTGTATGCATAAACAGCAATTAAATAACCTACGTTATACGTTACCCATTGGCGTGCTAAGCATCTTGTTATTGAGTGTTGGTGTGTTGGTGGACTGTCACGTGATGCAAGCCGTGAACATTCGGTAAGATAGTTCAACAAACATTTCTCACCTCTAATTATGTTAATATATAAACTTAACAGTAGTCAGCTTGGCTTGTATAGGGAAAACAGTAAAATACCCAAGAAGGCAATATGTTTCTTGATGCAATTTGGTTTAAAGGTTAGAGTAGTCAGGTGTGCCTAGATAGACCACGCTTGATGCCATGTTTGCTATATACTCTATAAAAGAGCGGCCATCAGTTAGGAATACGATACTGGTAGAAACCTTAGTGTGTGGGTCATATATAATCTCATATTTGAGGTCACTCGGGTCAATGTCAATGTTGCTATTACTGAAAAAAAAGGAAAACTGATTTCCGCTCAGTAACGTTATTAAGTGATAATATATTGGGATGAAACTTGTCCTGTTGATAACGGATATGAAGAGGAAGCTAGGAATCATCACCATTACTCATCGTGATCAATTAGTTATCATCATCATTACTCATCGTGATCAATAGGCATTCATCTCCATTATTCATCGTGATCAGTAAGGATTCATCACCATTACGTATCATGATCAATACGCATTCATCTCCATTACGCATCGTGAACAATAATCATTCATCACCATTACTCATCTTGATCAATAAACATTCATCACCATTACTCATCGTGATAGATAAGCATTTATTACCATTACTCATTACTCATAGTGATCAATAAGTATTCCCAGCCATTACTCATCATGATAAATACGCATTCATCACCATTACTCATAGTGATCAATAAGTAGGCACCACCATTACTCATCATAAATAAGCAATCATCACCATTACCATCATGATCAATAAGTATTCAACACCATTACTCATCAAGATCAATAGGCATTCATCACCATTACGCATCGTGAACAATAAGTTATGATCACCTTTACGCATCATGATCAATACGCATTCATCTCCATTACGCATCGTGAACAATAACCATTCATCACCATTACTTATCTTGATCAATAAACATTCATCACCATTACTCGTCGGGATCAATAAGCATTTATCACCATTACTCATCAAGATCAATAAGTATTAACAGCCATTACTCATCATGATAAATAAGCGTTCATCACCATTACTCATAGTGATCAATAAGTATGCACCACCATAACTCATCATAAATAAGCAATCATCACCATTATCATCATGATCAATAAGAATTCATCACCATTACTCATCATGATCAGTAGGCTTTCATCACCATTACGCATCGTGAACAATAAGTTATCACAACCATTACTCGTCGGGATCAATAAGCATTCATCATCATTACTCATCGTGATAGATAAGCATTTATTACCATTACACATTACTCTTAGTGATCAATAAGTATTCCCAGCCATTACTCATCATGATAAATACGCATTCATCACCATTACTCATAGTGATCAATAAGTAGGCACCACCATTACTCATCATAAATAAGCAATCATCACCATTATCATCATGATCAATAAGAATTCAACACCATTACTCATCATGATCAATAAGTGATCACAACCATTACTCATCGTGATCAATAAGTTATCACAACCATTACCCATCTTGATCAATACGTTATCATCACCATTACTCATCGTGATCAGTAAGTAGGCACCACCATTACTCATCATAAATAAGCAATCATCACCATTATCATCATGATCAATAAGAATTCATCACCATTACGCATCGTGAACAATAAGTTATCACAACCATTACCCATCTTGATCAATACGTTATCATCGCCATTACTCATCGTGATCAATAAGTATTCATCACCTTTACGCATCATGATCAATACGCATTCATCTCCATTACGCATCGTGAACAATAACCATTCATCACCATTACTCATCTTGATCAATAAACATTCATCACCATTACTCGTCGGGATCAATAAGCATTTATCACCATTACTCATCAAGATCTATAAGTATTAACAGCCATTACTCATCATGATAAATAAGCGTTCATCACCATTACTCATAGTGATCAATAAGTAGGCACCACCATTACTCATCATAAATAAGCAATCATCACCATTATCATCATGATCAATAAGAATTCATCACCATTACGCATCGTGAACAATAAGTTATCACAACCATTACTCATCGTGATCAATAAGAAATCATCACCATTACTCATCGTGATCAATAAGCAAGCATCATCATTACTTATCGTGTTCAATACGCAAGCATCATCATTACTCATCGTGATCAATAAGCAAGCATCATCATTACTCATCTTGGTCAGTACGCAAGCATCCTCATTACGCATCGTGATCAATAAGCAAGCATCATCATTACTCATCGTGATCAATAAACAAGCATCATCATTACTCATCGTGATCAATAAGCAAGCATCACCATTACTCATCGTGATCAATAAGCAAGCATTATCATTACTCATCGTGATCAATAAGCAAGCATCATCATTACTCATCGTGATCAATAAGCAAGCATCACCATTAATCGTCGTGATCAATATGTTATTATCACCATTACTCATCGTGATCAATAGGCATTTATCACCATTACTCATCGTGATCAATATGTGTTCATCACCATTACACATCGTGATCAATAAGCATTCGTCACAATTTCTCATCGTGATCAATAATCATTCATTACCATAACTCATCTTGATCAATAAGAATTCATCACCATTACTCATCGTGATCAATAAGTATTCATCACCATTACTCATCGTGATCAATACTCATTCATCTCCATTACTCATCGTGATCAGTAAGCATTGATCACCATTACCCATCGTGAAAAGTAAGCATTCACCACCATTACTCATCATGATCAATAACCATTCATCCTCATTACTCATCATGATCAATAAACATGCATCACCATTACTCAGAGTAATCAATAAGTATTCATCACCATTACTCATCATGATCGATAAGTATTTATCACCATTACGCATCCTGAACAATAACCATTCATCACCATTTCTCATCATGACAAGTAAGCAATCATCACCATCAGTCTAAAATGATGTATAGTTTTACATGTACTCTTATGTTAATTGTAAATATAAACAATATATTAATGAGTTTACATACAGTTGTGCAAAATATAATATAAGATCGAGGTGTTTAATATATCCAACGAGCTGAGACAGACGATATCTTTTTTGTAGCATGGTGTATTTAGTAACACTATGACGTCATAGTGACCGTACTCTAAATCCAATATCTAGTAGTTGTAATACGGTATAGCCACGCCCCTTTAGTTACCCTAAATTAAACGATTTCATGCTCTGCATTCATCAAAAGAAATGTCACCGACCATACTACAAGAATGAGTTGGCATTAAGTTGTGTAAAATGTAACATTCCATATTCTTTTGAAAATGCACCAGTATAAACAACGTTGAATTTCCTTACATTTTAGTTTGTCGTTTTCAATACAAACATTTAAATTACGTAGTATTTCATGTTAAATTAAATTCTTGCCGAGGAATTGTTACCTATGGTAAACCTGCTTGTTACCATATGTCATTGGTTTTGTCACTAATTTCATGTATACGTCCAGGATTACATTTATGTCTATTTCAGTTGCTGCATAAAGAATGAAGAGAACCAAAAAATGTATTTAATCAAAATCCTCATAGAATTTATTTTTTGGGCTGTTATCACGCTAATTTTGGTCTTTTTTGTTTACAACTGGCTAAATGAAGGCAACCAACAGGCCAGTCAAGGGTATGTTTAGTTTGTAAATCACTTATCACTATTTGCTTTTAAATGTTGTTTGATTGTCTTAGTAATTTACTACATGGAATTTCTTACACACATTTATTTTGAAGTTTTACACAAACGATACAATTTAGAGCACAAGTAACATCCAAAGATATCAATACTCATTACCTATTGTCTGCCTCACACGTGGAATGCAGCTAAATAAAAATGCACGTAGCCATATAAATTTACATGCAATGCTGTTAATAACCTACACATATATAGATTGTTAGATAAACAAAACGTAATTTGCCCTGATATGCACATTGTGTGAGATATATCTGATGCTTTTGTGCTTGTCCCTACCTCTGTAAATGAGAATGAGCACTTTTTTAATCGGACAGTCGCTAGTGGGGCTTTATTGTGTCTTATCTGCCCAGACCGATATCTGCAAGTATTTATTTGTTTGAACGGTGTTTACGTCATTTTACACGTCATGTGATATTTGAAAATTAAGCAGGGATCAGAAACGTTGAGAAACTAGGTTCTCATTATTCACCACTGAGAACCTAGGTTCTCGTTATTATTGTGCAAACGACGTACCATACACAGGTCTGTTTGTCCCAAGGTTAGCATATGGTGATAAACAGTAGTATAATATTTTCTCTACTTTATTCAGTTAAAATACATTTTGCATGAGGACTTCTAATTCCAATCTAGAAATTATAATAATTCCTAGCGTTTCATTTGTAAATGTGCTGAATGTATAATGCTATTTGTGCCTCGTACTTAAAGTGATGATCATAAAATAATAACTGTCAATGATTTAAAGTAATAATAATAATAATATTAATAATAATAATAATAATAATGATAATTATCATGGTTATGATAAGAATTAGGTGTTGTTTTGTGTTTTTGTTGTTGTTGTTGTTTTTTTTAAACTTTACACTTTTTTCATTTCAGACCCACACCCGATACGACAAAGAAGCAAAAAAAGAAGGTAAGTTCTACATAAGAATCTACATAAGAGTCAACAACAAAACACGTGAAACTAGAACGTGAATTAAACATAGTCCAATGAGTGATTGAGAAAGACATATAATATTAATACAACGCAATTCGGAAGACAAGTTAATAACAGCTTGTCAATATCTTATTCAAATTATTTTGAAAACCATAGTAATTTAAAATAAATATGATGATGATATTTGGCATATGACGTTTGTATTACATGTGCATGACTAATACACTATACTATTAGTCAACATAAATTTACTTACTTAAGAATAATTAAATGAAAAGTATTTGAAAAAATCTGTACCGTTTAGAATAGAAAAAACAAAATATTATCATTTTGCAAGGACAATTATAGGGCGATAATGTTGAAGTGTCCCTACTGTATCAAAATAAGAGAAAACCTAGTGTTGCTTAATGCCCGCCGTATATTTTACGTTTATGCATGTCACAGACACACGTTTTACAGTGCAATGTATTTGACTTGAACTATCAAAAACTATGACTCGGTGGGCATACAGATTTCAAATTTAAACAACACTAAACCTCTCAGATTATCTCACATGCTTAGAACGACAGGAACATCTCTATATCTCATAGTTATCCATATACTTGTACTTTAAATCGACTTAAAACAAGCTAGAGGAAAGCGCGACTTGAGAAAAGCGCGAAGAACAAATCGAATATTGCCATTGTCGGATGTATAACATGTATAAACGCCATTTTATCATATGCAGCCTGATGAACCAGAGAGTACTGAGCATGTACAACAGACGAGCAAGCCACAACTTCCCGTCAGAACACGGTAAGCAAGTGTTGTGTTGTGCTTACAAGCTGTATCTTTATACGAGATCGCTGCCAATGCGATGACTATGTATATGTGAAATATGTCAAGTGTGTTCAATAAGGAGTTGTTTGATATACATCGCATTGAATGTCACGTCCTTCTGATTCTGCTGAGACTCAATTTCGTATGCATTTGTATCCTTACCGACTATTTGATGTTGAGAGAAAAGCACACTACTCTAGCATAATGATTATGGTGTTATGTTGTTTACAAAGTCCCCCGGTGGCGCCAATACAGGCAGATCTATACGTATTACATAACTTATGTTTGTGTATAGATCATATTTACTAGAAACATCCTTAGAGGTTAATTTCAAAAGGGAGCAGTAGAGTTTCGAAGTTTATTTATTGTTTCTTCATAATATCAAATTCAGTAACATCTATCAACATCAATGTGTTTACAATGCCCTCTTTAGTTTAGGGACAGATATTGTTAATACATCTGTGTAAAGCAATACAAGGGCATAGTCCACAGGTATAATGCCTAGAATGGTTATTTCTTACTTTACTAGATTGGAGGTGGGTGCTGATCTACACAAAAACAGATTAGATGTCCTTAGACAAATCGAAAGGCTGGAGGCATCACTCCCAATATTACAAAGAGAGACGGATTTTTGGAAGGAATTCATTGCGATGTTTCCTAAAATCAAGGAAGATATTCAATTACACAGAGACCGTTTGTCAGAGAAGCGACCGATTGTAGTAGTTGGTGAGTACTTGTTTTAATTAAACCCTATTGTGTCGTCTTTGACACGCTTTTTCATTCGTGGTTTAGTGTCGTTTGCTTAGAAATAGGTACGACTGCTACAGAACATTTAAATATAAACGGCTGGAACGCCTCCATTATCGATTATTTAGATTTAGACCCACAGTGACTGACCAGTGTGCACTCACGCTTTATTAGAGGATTTCCAGTTTTATAGATAGAACAAAAACTGCCTTATCTTTTTTAGTTCAAAACAAGATTGGATTGATTTTAGATTGGATTGATTTTTTAATAATATAAAAACACGAACTGATGAATACAACGAGGTCAAACCTAGACATATTGACTAGTTCGACGTTAGGAAATTACATGTGATTTGATAACACTCCTGTACCTGGAAAATCCCGAAAAATAGCCCCACCCCTCCTGGAAACAATCTTGAAAACAAGCCCATGGATCACCCTCCCCAAACATCCCCTTCAACATGTTTTCCATCCTTGGGTACGGATATGGCGTGTAAAAGCCCATTTGGACCAACAACGTTGACACCGAGGTAGGGATTTCAGACAGAAGTAGTATAATACCGACATTGAGGATTACCCTGAAAATGTTTTTGTTAGCGTGGGGATAGAACAATACATGGAATTTCCTTGGGTTAGCTCGTTGCTGCCCTACTCCCACCTCGGCGGGGGAAAACAATTGATAGGTGCATAATTGTTTTGCGTGTATGACCTCAGTAATACTGATATCTCACTATTTTTTACCCTGATAGGAAATATGTAAAAAATCATTAAAATTAAAGGGGTATACGGGTGTTGGTGTGGGGATGGAGGATTTTGTAATACAATATTCCAAAAGTGGACTGTTTGTAATAACGTTCAGAAAAAGGTTTCGCAAACAAAATCTTGAAATCCGTCCAATGAACTATTTGGTGTTCTGTTTATTCCCCAAAAAGGTAATCTCAAACTCGTTAGAATGCATCATTTTATCAGGTTGTTTATCACAATATCCATAGAAACTTCGAATCTGCGGACCTCAATTGATTGGGACTACAACTTAAAATCGGCCCTTAGTGATGGATTTTAGGAGATTTCACCAACATTTTAAATACCTATTCTGACGATGATAAACCTATTTTTTCCCAATTTCCCCCAAAAAATCCCAATTCCATTTGTTTCAACCTCAATCGGATGGTCCGCATATTGAAAATTGCTCTCTGCAATGAGAGTTGTAATTGGAAGTGTTTCTTTAATCGGAGTTAACGAGATGTTAAAAATGACTTGTAGTTTGCAGCAATATTTTGTTCTGAAAATTTCCAAAACCTGTATTTTGCGATACAAATATTTCCTAATATTGCAATAACTCCGAAAATAAAAATTCCTAATCTTTGCAGGGGCCCTTTTCCAAAAATACTCAGAAAAAGACCTAGAAGCGTTCACCTCAGGAACATTTTCCGAATTCCCCAAATATTAAAAAAATACCCTGAAAAAAACGTGGCTTACCACCTCTAATAAAAATACCTAATAACCACCACCAAAACCACCATCCCATCTACTCTCCCCTAAAAAAACCCCACTTCCTTACCACATTCTAACAAATCCACGAAAAAAACACCCCTTTGAAAAAATAATTGTTCAAAACCCCACCCCGAAAGCCCCTCCACCGCCCTCCTCCCCCACCAGCTCCCACTTTCACTTTAGGAGTACACTGGGTACAGAACTTGGTATGGTACGTACCAACATGGAGTCTACCTTGGGAATAAGACGTATACACATATCCTCTATTTATTCAATCTAAATCAACCAATATCCTCTATTTATGTATGCCACGCGCGGGCATTGTATAATCAATATTGAGGGAACATTCTTTTAGATACCACTATTGATTTGGGGCTTCTGATTGGTTGAAAAAAGTATAGGGTCTATTAGGGCATATAGTCAGATTGTAAGGCAGATTCTGATTGGATTAAATTGCCCAGATCATAACAAATCCCCATAAAACATCAAAATATTATATTTCCATCTTAAAACCTGTTGATTCAGGATATTATGACTGAAATTTGCATTTGTATGAATACAATTGTACTGAGAGTATATTTGAAAAAATAAAATGTCTTGACTGCCGTTCTTGGGGTGGCCACCTTCAGTGAAATATTAGAGGCTGAAAGCATCACATTACCCCCGATTTGCTGGTCATTTAAAAAAACTTAGGTTTTATCATCCGTTCCAATTTTAGAATAGGTGTTGTAGGCCAAAAGGCTATAATGGAGGCCTATGGGAAAAGCAATAGTGACCATATCATTTCTTAGATGATATGGTGAGAACATAGATCAGACGCTTGGCCATGATCGCAGTTGGTATGGTGTCAGACCAGTCAGGAAATACTTCCGGGTCGTAGGGTGCTGAAATAGTTCCTTGAAAGAATCCAAAGTTTCTAGTTTGCATGTGTTTTTCCCAAGATTAGTTTCTATTTCATTGTTAAATCTATACTGAGGCTAAAGTAGTATGTCTGTTGTCATGAATAGTAAGTATTTTACTGTGTTTGTCATGATTATTTCTTTGGAGAGTATGAGCACAGAGGTTAGGTAGAGATGTGGTTTTGACAGATGTTTATTTCAAAATACGCATAGTGTGAATGAATGACGCGAAATGTTGAAAAACTGAATCGGTGTTTTATTCCAGATATGGGACCGTTTGCTATCCAAATGTGTTTAATACACAGAATAAAAGTGTATTCAAGCGAACGAATGTTGATGTTAAATTTTTGAATTTTACAACAGAACATGTTTTTTGGCAATTGAAATAGAATGTGTGTGTTTTAGGGTGGAATTTGGGGGTCCTAGTGATTTGGAGTGGCCCTAAAGCACTTTAAGTAGGCTCTCAAGTGTCTTTAAGTGGATTAGTGGCAAAAGGTAATAGATCTGTCACAATTCCTACAACAAATGGCAATTTTATTATTTTAAGGTACCGTATGAGGCTAAATTCTGAAAATGTATCGGTACTGACATTTTGACATGACGCGACTCTAGGAGGAGTCTTACTTTGTATCGAAAGCCTGAGAATCTGTAAATTTTGTACGCGATGATGGATTTTACAATCTGAAACTGAAATATACAGAAATTTGTGGAATTTAGGATTTATTTTAGTTTTTTGTTAAACATGGTGTAAATCCCACCTATTTTTCTTCGATAATTCAGATGAAATCACTATGCAATGGCATACAATTGTAATTTAACACATTAATTTGGTATTTTGTTAGAGATAATGGTATTATCCACTGAAATATATACTATTCTGGTGTGTGATTCAGTTTGTCTTGCTGTTGCCCAAGACTTGAATGTTTTAGTGGCCTTTAAAACTGCTACAGGCATATGGGGTAGGCTTAGCTTTTGAGTCATTACTTCAATCTTGTCTCTTTTTTCTGGCATTTTATAGCCCAACTGTATACTTTATTGGACATTGTGCATGTAAATGTGCTCCAAAGCAGCCTTATGGTCTATTGTGTGCCTCAAAAGTGTTGGAATTTAACAGAATGTCTGTTTCTCCATGAAAAATGAAGAAATTTCATGCATGAGTGATTTTGATATCTATACCTCACATTATGTGTATATTTTAGTTTGGTATATAGAAGGCAATGTTTGAAAACTTTACTTGATGAAAATATACCAAACGGTTAATTTATTTTGGCATTTTTACTAGTTTTGTATAACGCGTCTTAAAATCCTTGATTTCTATTAGCCGAATGGGTCTTTGCATGCAGGAATTGAACCAAAAAGATAATAGGTCCTTGCCAAAGCATCTGATTTTCCATTCAGTCAACCTTATTGGTCAGTTAGATGTATTCGATAACTATTTTTAACAAATGTCGCGACTCTTTTAGGTGTCAGACCAGTCAGAAAATACTTCCGGGTCGTAGGGTGCTGAAATAGTTCCTTGAAAGAATCCAAACTTTCTAGTTTGCATGTGTTTTTCCCAAGATTAGTTTCTATTTCATTGTTAAATCTAACCTGAGGTTAAAGTAGTATGTCTGTTGTCATGAATAGTAAGTATTTTACTGTGTTTGTCATGATTATTTCTTTGGAGAGTATGAGCACAGAGGTTAGGTAGAGATGTGGTTTTGACAGATGTTTATTTCAAAATACGCATAGTGTGAATGAATGACGCGAATTGTTGAAAAACTGAATCGGTGTTTTATTCCAGATATGGGACCGTTTGCTATCCAAATGTGTTTAATACACAGAATAAAAGTGTATTCAAGCGAATGAATGTTGTGGAACTTGTGACTGATCTCCAAATATAGCCTATATTGCATTGTGTTCAATGGGCTGATTTTGACCGGTCTAACACCGTATGCGCTTTACCTGGCCGATAAATCGGGGTTTAACTGTCGCTTGTCTGAGTGTAGCGAGACATGCGCAGTGAAGCAGTCTAAGAAATAGTCAAACAAATTGGGATTGCTCTGCCAATGGACTTGTATTGTCGTAGTCTTAACGCGTCTTCGAATTTACGACAAAGATTCATGTTTTATCTTTCTGCAATCCTGGGGAATGGGAATATTGCGAGAACAGGTTGAACTTAATGCACTGATCGATGTAAATTGATCCTTATAAATAAACATTAACGATGTTTATTTTGTCAGACATATCATGAAACTTCGGCAATTTAACTGACGAATAAAACTTAAAATTATAAAAGTAATACACGATATCCCCATAACAGCATCTCCCCCAATATTATCATGATTATGAATTCAACAGTATTCAGTTATATTCGTATATATATAATAGTCACATTGGAAAATTGGTGCAAAAACATTTAACCTCCCGTGATTAAAGACATTTCACTGTAAATACCTATCAATCTTTTCGATTGAGATATATTATAACTCTAGTAGCTTATTTCAATTCTCGGTCCATTTTCGTCTTTTTATATTGACTGTTGACAAAGACCGCATTTGAAATATAAAGAAATATAAAAATATCGGACAGGGAAAGTAGCATTCAAGGAGGACAGTCAACCACAAAACACAGAAACATACACGCAAACAGACAAACAAGAAGGCAAAAGTAATTAAAAAAGCAAACGACATCACAAACACAAAAGGATTGACAATAGGGCTACCGTCATACGGTCAGAGGCAAAGTAGGCCACTGGGGGTTTAAACCGTTTCAAGGGTACACCAAACTTCACACTTACCCTACTGTCATCCCATTAAAACGGGACAGTGTAAATAAAGTGTAAATAAAGAAATCCCCGCCATCATCTAATCTCTAACCAACAAGGCAGCATCAATAGGCAATATAAGTAAAACACAAATATGCTCGTGTAAATATAATACAAACACCAATAGCCTAGAAAGCCACAATGAAGGTACACAATGACTTGGCAGAAGCCAGAGCAACAAGAGAATAAACCATTAAGGGCACGACAAGACGTCAGGTTGTGATAGTCCTTGTCGCAGAAGAGTCCTTAAATTACTTTTATATTTGTAAAGAAGATCAGGGTTACGATAATACAATTTCGCAAAGGTTTCACGAAGTTTATGGTAACGGTAACCCTGATTGAGTAGCTTTTTAGTTATACAAAGATTACGAATAGTAAAGTCCTCAACTCGAGTACAAGCTCTTGAAAAACGAATAAGTTGAGACACATACACCCCATAAGAAGTTGCTCGAGGAACATCCCCATCCAATTGGGGGTAATTACCAATGTCAAAATTAAAATCATCACTTTTGTCATAGATATTGCTAATGATTTCACCATTTTCAATCGAGAGATCTAAATCAAGAAAAGAAGCGTTATTATCAGATATATTAACTTTATTAAGCTGAAGTTCTTTAGGATAAATATTATTAACCATAGTTGGAAAGAAAAGGTTGTCAATGTTCAATATGTCATCCAGATACCGAGAGGTGTCATTAAAAGCTTTAATAACATCTGCCTTGGTATCTGGTGATAGACTCAACATGAAATCTCTTTCATAGCAAAACAAAAACAAATCTGCGACAAGTGGTGCACAGTTCGTACCCATAGGGATACCAACAATTTGTCTATAAACGGCGGTTCCATACCTGAAGAAAATAATATCTAATAGGAATATGAGTGCTTTACAAATTTCATAGCAAATCCACATGGTATAATTGTTTAAACTGCCGTTAGTAAAAAACGCTTTAATATTATTACATGCCACAAATGTAGTATTTTCTCTAAAGAATGTTTTTTGAACAAGAGAAATTTTCTTGTCTTTATGAAGTTATGTGGTAAGGTTGTATATAGTGTAGAGAAGTCATAAGTGCTTATTGATGAAACTTGACCTTTACTGAACATTTGTCAAGAACGTCTCCTGAATTTTTTATAGACCAAAATAAATTAATCCCAGAGTTTTCATAAGTTTTATCACAATATATTTTAACGTGATCTTTAACGGCAGTAAGACAAGAAGTTAAAGGTTTGGAGATGTTTATTTTGGTGCAGGCACTAGAATTCGAAATAAAGCGAGCCTTATACGGATTTTTATGTAATTTAGGAATCCAGTACATAGTAGGCAGTTTATTTAAGAAAAACCTAGGTCTCGGAGGAAGTAAAAAGGGGTTAGATAAAATCGACGTACTCCAAATTAATCATTTGTCATTTTTGAGCCACTGTCTTGAAGACTTATCAAGGCCGTTTTGCTAATTAAGAGTCGCTTTTGGTTATTTACAGAACCTAGCTATGGCTGCAAAGATTGGACCACATATGCATTTATTTTAAAAAGCACTTATCTCTGTTACGCATGACCTTAAGTGCTTGTGTCATATTTAAGTTGTTATATGGCTTTAAATCCAAAGTATATGTTACATACATAGCTAAGCAATATGTGTTTATTAATGTTCGCATTTCATACTAATTAGTTCATATATTATTTTGTAGGTGAAACTAGTGCAGGCAAAAGTTCGTTTTTGAACCTTATGCTTGGTGTACCATTGCTTCCCGTTGATCACCAACATGCTACCGCTGGAATAATTAAGATACAGAAATCCCAGACGCTTGCCGTAGTACCGAAGGGTGGTATACCGATTTCGCCGAATTCCCCAATCACCGACCAAATGGATGCAGCGGAGTTTGTCTTAAAGACTTTAGAGGATATGGTAACATCGAAGCAGGCTGGTGCCAATGAAGATGAAAAAACCGATCATTCGGAAGTGGAAATACACTGGCCCTTTGCTAATGAGATTGTAGAGGTCGGACACTTTTCATATATTTTCATATTGTTGCACATTCTTTAATAAACACATCTGGGAAGGAAGGAAGGAAGGAAGGAAGAAAGGAAGGGAGGGAGGGAGGAAGGAAGGAAGGAAGGAAGGAAGGAAGGAAGGAAGGAAGGAAGGAAGGAAGGAAGGAAAGGAAGGAAGGAAGGGAAGGGAAGGGAAGGAAGGAAGGAAAAACAGGTTTACAATAGGGCTACCGCCTTGGAACGGTAAGTGGGAAGTAACAATGTTGGGGGGTGGGGCGGGTGGTGGTGTTAAACTAAGTTCTAGAGGGCACCAAACCTCACTCACCCTATTGTTATCCCAACAAAACAGGACATGTAAATAAAGAAATCCCCCAGGCTATATTTTCTAACTTGCTTGTACTGTAGTAAGTATGAATGCGTATAACGTGTATGACCTATACTGCATCGGGCTTAAGCAGCTTCGCCTTGACGAATGGCTCTACTAGAAGGGTGCCAGTCGCCGAGAACTGGTTTAATTGAAAGCAGTGTAATGACCGTGGACAAATCCCACGCGGTTTGCCATTAGTCGTGTATGACTTTTAACATCAGTGTAAGGAAAATTATATGAGATATATGTAAACGTTATGCTTCCTTAGTAGCACTTTCAGCTCTATCATTACACCGTATATATTAAAAAGATGGTTTATATCTGTAGTGTCTGGTGATAAACTTGATTGGATAAAATTATAATGACTGAGCAATGTGGTGCCACCAGCAGCGTATTGCTATTCTTTTTCTATGCATTGTTGAGTGCAATAGTGCGGGAAGAAATGGTTTCATTCACAAAAAGGAAAATCCTTAAGTAGCTCTGTCATGTTTATAACAAATATGGTTAGGTAATGAGTAGTGTTGAAAATATACTTTATCACCATTACAGAAATGTGTGATTTTTTTTTTAAAGAAAGCTGATTTCATCAACATTTGATTTTAATCCTCGGCAATATCATTGGATGGTCTTATTTGATGTAGACATAAGCGATATGGAAATACGGATATAAACGGGGCCAGCACTTTGCTGAAGTGGCAGAGCAAGGGATGGATCATCAGTTTCTATCAGGTCTGCAAACGTGTTGTGAAGTTTAATTGGGTCTTCATCCCTATCGACTGCCTCCCTAACACAAATGTTTGTTTAGCTTGTGCCACATTTTAGCAGACGTTCGGTTTTAAATGGTGCCAGAGTCCGCCGATTTCTTATAAGGGTCTTAAGAGATGTAAAATAAATGTTTTCGATAGTATAAGGCTTGTCAAGTTCGGGAGGCTTTTGAGAAGCTACTTTTAATGCAGAGTTGTTCGGTTTGGAGTGACGTTTTGGTGTCATGGACTAATGAAAGTGGTTTTGGAATACTTGGTTGAGGCATTTTGGCCAGATTCAGTTTGAACATCAATATAACTGATAGTCTTCTTCTCAACAATCTTACTCGCATGATTCCTACAAATTAAATTCAATATATTCATAGACTACCTGGTTAAGGCATATTTGGCCAGCTTATTTCATTTTGAATCTCAAAATACCTGGATGATTCCCTCCCATCACGAGCCGTTTTCTGATTAAATGTTGCCGTTAATGCCAAGTATAGCCTTGGAGATGGCAAAGGAGGAAGATTAGTGATAGATTTAGATTCATTGAAAGAGATAATATTTAAAAAAAGTTTAGGCCAATTAAGATGTGACATTTTATTATTCTAGTCAGTTTCTGAGTAATTTCTAGAACGTTTATTTGTAGTAGACGAGAAACGTTTAGTTCTAGAAGAAGATGAAATAATGTGTGCGTTAGTTTGTCCCATAATGGGTGTTGAATTCCATTCTCTGTGCTTCCCTCCTCCACAGATTCCAAGCAGAGGACAATTGCTGTAGATATCCGTCAGACAATATGCCGAAAATACGTGGACAAAATACTCATACAAAGAAAGAGCATATTCGGATCCACTCCAAAACCCCTCTCACCCCAACTGCAGGGAACATAACAATTTGACTAAAGATTCAAAGTGCCGCACATATGTTCCGCCTAACTTGTGGCATGTGTATAGATATATAGCGGCGTCTAGTCATACATGATTAGCCATTTAGCCAAACAGCCATAAAGGATATTTTCTACATGGCGTTTAATAAAGATCAGTAAAAATTGAGAACATGATACTGAACAAGTATTAGTGAAATGAAATGGTTTAAACCCCCAGCGGCCTATTTTGCCACTGACCGTTTCAAGGGGGTAGCCCTATTGTCAACCCTTTTGTGTTTATGATGTCTTATTTGGCTTTTATTCATCTTTAAATGTGTTTTTTGTTTGTAAGTAGACAGCCGATCGTGCAAATGAAAACATGTATCATACTCTGGTAACAGTACTGTTTTTCGTATTAAAGGAAGAGGTAACACTCGTTGATACACCAGGGTATGGTGAGACACAAGCAATGAAAGACATGCTGACGAAGTATCTTACCAAGGCAGTCGGGTTTCTGTATATAGTTAATGCTGGCAACGCTGGAGGGATACAGGCAGACAGGGTATGATATATAGTTATGGTATGTTAAGAATTCTTCTGACAATGCAATACATTTATCCCGCAAGACAGTAAATTCCGATAGTTCACCCATTCGACACATTTCGATGGAACAAAAATAATATATAAACAATATATTTAAAGGAAGCTTATCACTTTTGTTTTTGTTTTAGGCCCATAGTTTGTAAAACATATAATTTTTGTTTAAGTTGTTACATCTCTTTATATGAAAAACATGAACTGTGCTGATAAAACATATGAATCGAAGTCCGCTTAAATATATACGCTTCTTAAAACTTTTACGAAATAATATAAAAAACATAAACATCTGACCCATTTATTGCAGATTGTACGTCTATTAGACAAATAAACATGGATAATCCTAAATAACCTCCATATTAATAGAATATCGTTTGAAATTCAAGTAATTGTAATTCAGCGTTAATATTAAATATTTCGAAAAAAAAATTGCAAACGCTTTTGTAGTGTTAATGCTATTACAATCTGATGTGAACATAATTTTATTTGACATATTTTAGAATTGGGAACATCGAAAGCTGCACTTATTCGATGTACTTAAAAAATTCTATATATAAGTGTTTTTATATCTGTTTCCGTTCTTGTCCAGGTAAGCCGTTCATTTTAAAAAGAAACTCTACGAAAATATATTTCCTACTGAACTATCTGTTATCGCTAATTCGAAAACAACTCAGATTTAAAGCTTAAACGTGTGGGTATTTTGTGCGGATTATATATTTGTTGTTACAGTTAAAACAGATAATAAGAGAGCAGACCGAATACTGTGAGAAACACAAAATTGAAATAATAGAACCAGGGCGTGCTTTGTTTTTCTTCAACAAATGGGATCAAATCATAAATCGAAATGAGTACGACTTTGGAGGACGGGGACGTAGAGAAACAAGGTAAACTCATGTGCAAAGCAAAGAAAACAACAATCTCGTTGTATGTGCACTTTTGGAAATATTCGCCTTAAATGATTATTGTTGCATTATATTACTTAATACGTTTGTGCATTGTCAAGTCTAGATAATATGAATACATTAGTATTTAATAGTACACCCGTTTGATATTAAACTTCGGTTCAAATTGGAACACCCATATACAGTTTCACTCTTTTTGTTGCATATTTGATTATGGATTCGTGAGGTGACAATGATGTGATGAAGAAGAATTTAATTAATGTAACGCCTGAAAAAGGGCGTATTAAAGAAACATGATGCAGAATTAATAGGCAATTAAGTATGCATGTGCTATACTTAAGCCTAGAAAGACACATTGATTAGGTAAAATCCAGAGCAACACGAGATTAAACCATTTCTAGAATTGACTTTTTGTATATTGTTTTTTCAATGCGATTCGTTTTTACAGCAGTATAATATTATTCACTTTCGCGATCTCCATATCCTTTTTCATATCCGGTTATTACCCTATTACAATACCATACTTTGACTTTCTTAATAGCTTGTTTATACTTTGTTTTCAATTTCTGATTGAATCTTTGTTGTAAACCTATCTTTACAGACAGTCTAAACTGGGTATTTGACAATTCCTAACTTTATATGACCATATGTATATGTAAATTTATTATATATTTTAGCTCTACTGGCCAATGGCCAGTGGACACTAGGTCTTATGTCATGGTATGTAGACGTCGTCAATCCGCCCGTCCGTCTGTCCGTCTGTCGTCCGTCGTCCGTTAACGTGTCGATATTAACACTATTGCACCTTGATTTTACATCCGATCTTTACCAAACTTGATCAAAGTTTTAATATTGATAAAAGCTCAAACAAATTCGAAAACCACCAATATCAGATAATGACCATCAAAGTTATGATTTATGGTATATACTTTGCCTTTTCAACACTGTAGCACTTTGTCATTTTGATCTTTACAAAACATTGCCAAAATCTTAATAAAGGTAAAAGCGTCGACGAGTGTGGAAACATTTACCAATGCGTACGCTTATAGGCGGTAAAGTCTATGATTATAGAGTAAGTGCTTTCCCAAAATGAAGATTTTAAACTTGTAAATGCCTGCTTTTATCGATTATAGATTAACATGTTTATGAAAGTTTCTCACAAAATATATATATAAACATATTCGCTTTATGTAGGACCAAAGAGACAGCAGAAAAGAGTACTTGGAACACAAATATCCAGAAATTGAAATCAATATGGACAGAATTTAAACCAGAGCAAGCCATGAAATTCAGTGTAGCGATGGTAACTATTAGTAATAACTTCAGCAAGAAAGGGTTTATTGATTAATGCTTATTATACTGCTGTATTTAGAAAAGGTTAGCCATATTGGGTAGTTGTGGGTTATATGATGTAACCACGGGAACAGACAGATAGCAGAAATCAAATATGTTTGAAAATGTCCAACTATACTATATACTATACATGTCTGACATGCATCGTCGGACGGATCTATAACTAATAATTAAATGATACTAATAAGAACTAACAACAGCACGTGTATATTTATATACTACAATACACATATTCGTTTTACATCAATCTTAAAACGGACCGATATTGGGAATAGAAAACTTCCACATTTAATACACATATAACTAGTATTACAAATGATTGACTGAATTGGTTTCATACAGTAACTTGAAAGGTTCTACATATATATTTCAAACAACATTGCTTTTTTAGCTATAATGTTAAAGTATACATTTTTGTATTTATTGTATGTAGGCAAGAGGTTGGACTGGTCAATGCATAGGAGTCGATGCGGAGCAAGAAGACATTGCAAGAGCAAAGATCGTCAGCGTTGTTGAAGCAAGTTTGAAGAACGGTCTGGATCCCACAAAAAAGTAATTTAAAAAGGAATACTATATACCAATGGAGGCCAAACCATGTAGATTCAACGTAGAATTAACTTAAACGGGTGCTAGGAAGAATAATAGGTGTAGCACCTTATATTACCTATCATTACCAGATTCAATACAACCTAGTCTCTTTTTCTCTATTGTTTGTGTATTTTGCTTCCACAAATTCCTGTTTTTAGTATTCAACACCAAATGTAACCGCCTCTCCCTCCTAGACCAAACACAAATGTAGCAATCCCAGTAAAGCGGATTTAAATACTTCTTTATGTTTATCAGTATATATTAAACAGTAAGTCTGACTGGGTCATTTTTATTCATCATGTTTTTGATACAAACCCGTCTCTAATAAGAAGGCATTTTGTTGTCTTTCCTACGTATAAAATATGCTATTGGACAATACGATACACACACACACTATTACAAAAACGTAACCTTTTCTATTTACAATTTGAAATAAAACTCAAAATTCTCATTCATGACTATAAAGTTGTAATTATTGTACATACACTTTGCTCGTTACTCTAAAAAGAACATCAGGATTTCTTTTTGGCTTTTTATAAATAATCCACGGAAATCTAGAAAAAAATAGAGTGACATTTGTGCGTGCTATTACAGCACTATGCAACTATGCATTATTTTAGAAATAAGAACCCTTAACGACAAGCAAAGTAGTTATCAAAGTCGAAAAGGAAATGTAACATACAATGACAATATTTTAATAATTATTATAGTGAACCAAAACCACCCATTGAAACTAGAAATATCACTGAAGGTGAAGCATACCCTCGCTTTGAAAACTGTCGAAATTAGAGCCATATACAATATTGGAGTGGATTCTAAGTCAAGCAAGGGCCATAATTCTGTAATAAATGTGGCAATCAACAATGTTTGAATTAGCGGGGCATGAGGTCATCAGTGATTAAGCACCAGTGTGAATTAGGGGGCCATATTACGCACCATGTGAATTAGTGGGGAGGGGCATAAGATCATCAGTTATTACGCACCATTATGAATTAGGGGGCCATAAGGTCATCAGTTATTACGCACCAGTGTGAATTAGGGGACCATAAGGTCATGAGTTATTACACACCAGTGTAAATTACGGGGCCATAAGGTCATCAGTTATTACGCACCAGTGTGAATTAGGGGGCCATAAGGTCATCAGTTATTAAGCACCAGTGTGAATTGGGGGACCATAAGGTCACCAGTTATTACACACCAGTGTGAATTAGGGGGCCATAAGGTCATCAGTTATTACACACCAGTGTGAATTAGGGGACCATACGGTCACCAGTTATTACGCATCTGTGAAATGCATGTAATAAAAAACGGGGCATTATACAATATCAGAGTGAAAAATTGTCAAACAAAGGGCCATAACTGATAACTCTTAAATAATTAGACTATCAACAATTTGTGATGTCATCAGTTGTATATAAATATGTCAGTGTATATGTTGTTTGGTAAAATCCACTCGAAATTCTTTGAGAAGAAATGTGTTAAGGGGCACTCAAATCTGTTAGAGAAATGCAAGTAATAAAATGTGTAACGGGACGCTACGCGATGGGTACGGACTTGACGGTACGGATAGCGTGAAGCGTGATTTCTATATAATCTCATTTCACTTTGTTAAAGTAGGGGTATTAACAAATAGCAATTACAGGATAAAAAGGACGCAAGGTACATGACATCACAAACACAAAAAGTGCATTGGAACGGTCAATGGCAAAAAGGCCGATGGGAGTTTAAACCAGGTTTGCAATTGTTATTGTTTTTACCATCGGACTGTGTGTTACAGTTTGCAATTTAAATGCATTTAGATGAACATTTTTGAGAAATTCTGATTGTATACAAAGTTTCGTTTTCGTAAAAGTATTTTTTTTTTAATTTCTGAAGAATATCTTAGCAGAAAAGAAACTTTAAAAAGAACGACCATCCACAATTGTGCTTGCTGACCATAGCCTTAAAAGTCATATCTGCATTATTAATTCAGTATTTCATTTGACGTTGTAGTCCAATTGACAAAATAAGTTTGTATATAAAAATATATAAATAATATATGCATTTAGTTGTAATAAGCACTTATTGCACTTTGGTGTAGCTGTTTAGACATACACGTTCGTAGTTAAGTTCAAATTAAGGGTATACACAAACACAAAATTGTAGGTATAAAATTGAAATAGACATGTAGCGTTTATAGAACATAGTCAACCAAAACCACACACTCGAAACAAACAACAATTCCAATGATACATCTGCAACACCACAAACATAAAAGGGTTGTCCATTGTGTTACCGCCTTGGTAAGTTCCTGGGTGCGCACAAGGACAAGACACGAGTCTTCAATATTTTGGCATACGATACACATGTATATACTGAACAAAATTCCTAATTACTAACTTGTGTATCTTAGGTGTATTAAGCACTTGTTGTACTTTGCTGTAGCTGTTCAGACATACACATTCGTTGTTAAGTTCAAATTAAGTGTATACACTAGGCTATACACTGAGAAAAACTAATTTTATTAGTTGAAATATATTTTAAAATAGACGTGTTAAAAGTAGTTTGTTTTGACCAATAGTTTTCAAAATATGTATTGTTTGTTTAATTTGTTACATCGTTTGATAGTTACGCTCCCTTTATATAAATACATAAAATGTGCTGATAAAACACACAGCATGAATCGAAGTCCGCTAAACGATAGAGGCTTCTAAAACTTGGTAGGAAGTAATATATAAAAACATAAAAATTTAACCCATTTATTGCAGATTGTCTATAATAAAATGAAACATGGATAATCCTAATGTATCCCAATTTTAATTGAATATAGTTTGAAATTCAATTAACTTTACTTCAGGGTTGACATTAAAGACTTCGAAAATTATTTTTCAAACGCATTTGTAGTGTTAATGTTAGTAAAACATGATGTCAAAATAATTTTAGTCGGCATATTTTAGAACTAGGAACAGAGAAAGTGCTTAACAAAATCCTATGTACCCAGTTTTATAAATGTTATAATTTATTTTATGAATTAATTATTAAGAAAACACATCAAGTCGATAGCTTTAAAATGTGTTCATGCACTCAAAGCAGACGATTTAACCACGTTTACGCGTACACCGTATCTCTAATCAAGCGTGAAATACAGAAAACAATGAGACTAGCATTGACATATTAGTATGTGCTTTCATATGAGTTTTGGATAGTACATGTTACGAGTTCGGTTAGGTTATGCTAATGAACTTATATGCAAACTACTTATTTATCAATCCGTTGATTACATACTATAACAATCATTGATGTTTTTATTGTTTCCTAGGTGGTTGAAACGTGTAAATAGTTTTATTACCAGTACCGTTTCAAAGCACATGCAAGCTGCAAAGGCCACAAAAGAAGAAAGAGATCATATGCTGCAAGACTTTCTAAGGAAAAAAGTAGGTGTCGAAACCAAAAGAAGCTCAAAGAAGCAAATCATAAAGAGAAGAATAGCAGATGAAACCAGAGCATTTGCTGTACGAATAGAGTGCCATATCAGATCAAGTAAAGTCAGGCAAGAAATGGACGAATGGGGGTATAACGATTTTCCTTGTTCTATTTTAAGTGGTACTGAAACTATAAAAACAGAAACAGCTCGTGTTGTGCTCGATAGACTCGCATGGATAATAAAGCGAGACATGGAATATGAAACTCAACAATTTTCCAAGAGTCTCGGAGACTATATCGAAACAGAAACAGTTGAGTTGATAGAACTTCTCAAAGGTTTGGATTCAATTATAAAAATTGCTCCTACAAAATTGCAAATCGAGGTATCCGAAATATCCATCGTTCATGGACAGTTCATACACTATGACTTTGTTGCAGTCAACTGGTTATCATTTAATCTTTTAGGGACAGGTTGGATACTGGGCATATTTTTATCAGAGTTATTTTTTGCACTTGTTATTGTGGCCTTGCCATTTCTGTTTCTGGGTGCGTTACTCGGAGGCTGGTCACCGCATGCCACGATTCTAAAAAAAACTTCAATAGAGGTTGTTCAAAATGTGAACGCAAACCTGCTGTATGATGCTATATCGAAAAAGCTTAAAAGTCTCGAAGAGAAAGTAGATGAATTCTTTGACGTCGAAGTTTCACGCAACCTCGATTCCCTCGATAAACAGTTCAAACACATATGTACTTCCACAGAAGACCCTGCGAGTATAATTAACAGGTTTACACGCTTGAGCGGCAATTTGGGATCATACTTAAGAGACTGCGAACGCATTTTGTAAACGTAGACCACACCTTTATTAATAAAGGTTGCGCTAGTATATCTGTATACATATACAGACATAGTACAGTGTTTAAGTCTATCGAGAAAACAATAGCTGATTTGTATTTTTATGGGTTTGATGATTTAAAATTTCTATTATTTAAATATTTAAACATGTTGTTCAGGCTCGCATTTGTGTTGGTGTTGTGTGCTTAATATATACTCATTTATAAGACATATTCTTGGTGAACGTTCCTTTTATATAGAAATCTCGTATGTATAAAATATCACATACTCTACAACGTTTGTTTTTATCTTGTCTCCGTAAAGTATTATTTAATCATGCTCTAGTTAAATCGAAAACATGGTTCATATATATATATATATTTTAATTTGATTGACTAAGTTTCCTTCAACCTTACATCCTTTAGTTGTTTATAGTTTAGTTATTTTGTGTATTAAAAGTGTACAATGGACATTGACTTTCCAACTGATTCAAACCCAAAACTTCAAACAAATGTATCACTTTAGTTACTTTTTCTTTCAAACGTTAGAAGTATTTGCATATCAAATTCTATAACACTTCTGGATTTTAGTTTTAAAGAATGTATGTTTATGAATTTGTATGTTGTGTTTTCTTAATTATTATTTTTAGAAGGATAAACACGTGTACGTGATTTACATGCTATTCAATTTGTAGTCGGAGACTTTTATTGCTGTGTAAATGAATGTGCACACTGGTGGGAAATGGGTGTTTTATATGCGTATAATAGACGTCCGTTAACAATGTATTTTAATATAAAAATGTATTAGACGTATTGTATGTAATATTTAAATATCATGTGTCCCAATGTTATTCATTTGGATCGCCCTTGCCATCTAGAACATTTAAACGAGTTTAACTGATTTACGCTGAGTTATCATTGGCGGAATTGAATTTGGTCGAGCTATATATAATAATAATAAAATAATATATGTAAATTTTCAGTGATGTAAGTAACTTAGTCTGACGGTTGCATAATAACGTTACCGGGTCAAATAAGTCAGAGCGTGCAACACCTTTTGTGAAGTAATATTATGACGCCCATGACGTCACAACTGACAGTAGTAAATTTAGGTCTCTTAAAAAGACGTTTGTGAAGGTATACTATTTGAAACACTTTGTTAAATATTGAACATGTTATGCAAATATGTTGTTGCTCATTAACTATCACTCATATTATAATAAATATGGTTTTACTATTTAAGAACTATATTTCCCTTTTCGACTTTTCGAATGAATGAAATCTATGTATATTAATTTATCCCATTCCTTATTTCTGAAAACATGCCTGGGCTGGATTTCTTGAAATCGTGCTAGCTTCTTCGATATGTGTGTTAAATTAAAAAATAAAACAAGAAACAGGCGGGTAATGCTGTGAAAACTACTTTATTTTATGTAATCATATGTTATATTCATCATGTTCTGTGATTTTGTATTTAGAATAAGTAGCAACACTATATTTAAAATCAGTGTTACAGTTCAGTTTATATTCATATTTAACCATATGTTTAATAATCCATTGATTCCATTATTATTACAAGTAACCATGGTAACGTCATCCTTTAATGTGATTAAAGGGTATAAAATAAAGTTTAAATAGATACAAGCATTATGTATAATGAAACTTTATTATTCAATTAAGCATGAAGTGAAGAATTTTGTATATTTTCAGAAAAATGAAAGTAGTTACTACATAGTGAATATATATGTAATGAAATGTAAAAAAAAATATAATGAATTGAGGTATTCGGTAATTTGAAAATATAATATTAAATGTGGTATTTAGTGAAGAAATATGTTTTTTTAGTAAATAAATAAGGGCGTTACCAAGGTAACCAAACGGCAAATTTATTGGTTTTAAGGTGTTTTTTTGAAATTGCGTTGTCACAAATATTAAGTCGCTGCAATATTATGAAATTTGAAAACAGGGCCAGCAACTTCCTGCGTAGGATGCAGGTATTGATTTCCTGCGGTGATTTTTTTTATTTGTTGCTGTTGTTGTTGCTGCTGATTTTATTCAAAGTATGAGGGGTAATCAATACTATTGAAATCACATTTATTTGTATTACTTTGCGATGGAATTCAACGAAATTATTAATAACATGTCACCGTGACTAAATGAACTCACTGGAATACGTGATCACGACATATGTGATGTCATTGTGTTAACGACGTCATACTTTTTGTTATGCTTTATATTTGCAGATTGAGATAAAAACAAACAAAACACGCTTTCCCTCAAATTCCTTGTTATTTGGTAATTACAGTAATATAATTGGCGAATCCTGAAGGTTTCACGATAAACTAAGGGGTTGAAATAAGTTTAATAAAACCTTTTGTGAAGTAACAATACGACGCCCATGACGTAACAACTGACGGTAGAAAATTTTAATTCCTTAATAATTGCTTATTGATCATCGCTTTTATTATAATTATTATGGTAGTATTTGCTTGTTATTGGAACATATGTGTATGTAGCCAACATTGTCATGTATTTTTTTTTCATTTTTAAAACAATTGTTATACTTTCAAGACTTATTAAGGCATTACTATTTCAGAACTATATTTTCTTTTCGACGTTTAGAATGATAATATGAATTTGAGCTATTTTTAGAGTTTCTTTGGCACTTCGAGTGTAAAGGAAACGTACGAGTACCTTGAGTTAGCCATGTTTTACCTTTAAGTGGCAAAAGAAACAGCTGACATTACTTTTAAGTTATTAACGACGTTATGTATAACGTCATTACGTGTCAATAACTGCAATATTACACACAACAAAAGAAGTCCCATTCCTTATTTAAAAAAAAACGCCTGAAATCATGCTAGCTTCTTCGATATGTGTTAATTTAAAGAAGCAAACGAAGAAAGAACGGCTTATGCTGTGAAAAATAACTGCACTGACCAGCTACTTTATTTATGTATTGATTTGCTGTATTCATCAACTCGTTTGTTTGTATATTTAAAATAAATGGATACATACATACATAACATGTTATTGTTTATTTCCACTATTTTATAAAAACATATATTTTTATTGTGCAACTGATCTTATTTTATTCTAGACATATTCATACTGTTAGCATGACCTCATCACGCTATGTTGACCAATCATTAATAATTAAAGTGACACACCTCCACGTTTGGGTAAGTGGTGGACTCGGTGTTTATCGTTAATGCTCAACTGAATTTAGTGCTATATAAACATGCGTTGCAGTGATCATTTTTATTGAATATGCTGTTCTAAGTCTAGCGTAGAATTATGGATATTTTGGTTATAAGCTAAATGTTATTGAAACTTAAATTAAATGTAATTGAACTACGGTCAAATGTTTTGATTGTTCATATAGAGACTGAGGATAATGTCCGAGTAACATCCTCTTCTGGGATATTTGGCAAATGTTTGCTTGAATGGTTTTAACGTCGTTTTAGCAAATTTTAAGGATATGTATGACGCTGGATTTGTAGTGGTGGCGGCAGACCACCCACTTATTCCTGGGTAAAATCAGTACTATATATATATACTATATTTCCCGCCATCCGTACGAATCGACACTTTGTCACTTACAAGTCGAGCTCCCAGCGGGATGACCGCCCATAACACAATATATGACACAATGTATGACTGGTAAAAAATGGCTTTCCAATATGACAATTAATTCATGATTCCATGATAAAGTTCTTCATATATCCCATTTTAAATTAAGTTAATGTTCGCTCGAGCAAGTTAAAATACTGTACGAGCGAACCAAGGTACATGGAAGCTGGCAACAGAACAGGAACTTGATATTCTTGTTGAAAACAGGCATTCCGTAAACACAAAATGTGTGATGAAAGTCTTGGAAAATCATAAACTTTAGTAGGGGAAATACAATTTTTTGTACATAAATTTCAATTATTTCTACTTTCAGTTCAATTTTATGAGTAAAAAATCCATATAATATAATATATATTTCATTCCTTATATTTTATGATATATAATAAAACAACTATTTAATTCATTCTGATAAATAGATCTAACCATTGCATTCTAAGGAATTAATTAGTGTGAGTGACTACTGACCCTTAAAGGGTACTATTGCACGAGGCGGTACGCCGATTGCAAAATATACCCTTCTCGGGTCAATAGTCACTCCCTCTGATAAATAGTTCTAACCATTGAATTCTAAAGTATTAAATAGTTGTATACTATTAAACCAACAGTTTATGTTAACACGATCTTAAAACATACCAAAATATATTGTAATATAATATCGTTTGTTTAGTCAATGTAAATATTGATCTAATATTGACGTTTAGAACTCATTTTTGCCTTACATTGACAGAATTAGATATGGGACACAACTCTGACAACCAAATCTCATAATTTGACAGAGTCGTGTTTCCCTTAAGATAATCGTATTTTTTGTTTAGCAAAATGATCAGTACTAATGGCAGATCTACTGGTAAAGTTGACTCTTCTTTTAAACGTAGCATAATTATGATATTTTAGGGAGTGTTCGACACACAAACATACATGTGTATGGTGTATATCAGTGACCTCCTACGTGTACACGTACAATGTCCTCTATGCGGGAAATTATAGTTTCTATAGAAACTGTGTAAAAAACAGTGTACGGAGGACTGCTTTGTTTCCAGGCGATTTCAGTCATAAAGGTACCATACTGAGTGTTATGTAACTAGACAAGTCTTAATTCTTATCGTGGACGTGCTCGATTCAAATGAAAATGTCCTCGTACACACAAACACACAATGATAAGCACATATTGATGAAATGATAACATAAGATTTAATAAATTAATCTCATACAAGCACAACTTTGTAAGGATATTATATCTATCAACTTTAAAAAGTCCTAGTTATATTAAAGGATCGTTCGCGATTTGATTATGCTTCAATATATAGAAATTACCGTAAGGGAAATACCTCGTAAGGTGTTATACGTTTTAATATATCGTATAAACCTTTTATCTTGTTAAGTACAAGAAGCTCGACAAAATGACACCAGATTGAAGTTTCTAAATTATATAGTTCCAACTAATAGCTTAACTTTTCAGCAAATAAGTCTGCTTTATTTAATGATATATAATAAATCTCACCTCATGGTAAGTATATAGTTGTATAGTAGTGTATTTGTTTTTGAATTTATTTATCAGTGTATGGTTACTTTTAGATTAATGTTATCAAAAGAGAGTGAATACACACTAGATGCCAGTTATAAGAAACCCAATTACATTTTAGTTCATATCTTTTGGATGGAATGTACAATATTGACAAAAGATCGTATGAAAAGTAATCAATATGTTTTTAAAAGATTCATCAAATAAATCGGATTACATTAAGTCACAGCTTTAAAAAAATGAGTTAAAATTAGAGGAAATTATGATGAAAAATAAACGTTTTATTAAAATTGAAAATCGGGATAATTATGTGTCGTCTAGTGTATATTATATGGGTGACACTTAGCCACATTTTAAAGATAACATTCGAGGTAACCTACCTGCTCGATATCTTTGAACCGTGACATACTCCCCCTACAGATTGAAATACATCCTCGAATTTCCAAGGGATTTTAAAATCATTTGCATATTTCTGGAAGTTTACTCAGTCACGGTCCCTGCCGAGATCGGCAAATGTCACAGGGTTAGAAACAAATGTATATATATAATTGGGCTACAACTCCACACACACGCACGCACGCACACACACACACACACACACACACACACACACACACACACTTCTGCCGATGGTTCCTACACGTCCCACCCCACCCCCTAATCCCCTCGTTTACCACCAGTAAGTTTGGGGATGAGAATGGATGTCATTTTAAAGTAAACATGAAACAACATGTGTAGCCATTTGGTAGATAATGATTTGGAGGATGGGGCAAAGATTCAAGGATTGATATGGGCAGTATGCAACATAGTTACATTGAAGAATAAACAGAACTAACTACACAAAAAAATTGTAGAATTAAGAAATAGGACAACACCCCCCCCCACCCCCCTGCCTTCAGCCCCCACAAAGACAATGGATGTCCCCACCCAAACACACTCCTCTTGATAATGGGTGTTTGGAGAGTTGGGAGCTAGGATTGAGGTGAGAAGCATGGTGTAAGAATAAAAACAACAACACGGAAACAAGTATATGGGACACTTGTTAGGGTACAGTTGCATGGTCTGAGGGGAGCCCATGCCCCTTTAATGATAAGCTAAAATTATAGTACGACGTATTGTACATTTCATGATATATGTTAAACTGGGCTGTTTGGCCGTCCAGGAAGACGATGATTCATTTGAACCTAACATGTAATGCATCCGTCGCAATAATGCTATAGGAATCCCATACCAACATTTAGTTGAACAAGGAGAACTAATTTGAGATATATATATTAAACATACGGAATAAATACTGAAAAGTGGATCCAGTGGAAGCAACAAACACAAACAATAGATACAAGTAGCAGATTCGGTTTTATTGAGTCTGTACATGAGTGTTAATGTAAAATCTTGATCTGCCTTAATTGCACCTTTGATGGGCCATCTTAAGTTGGGTTCCATGGGAGCCCAGACTTTATAGAAGGCAATATTACAATTGTAACCCTAAAAAATACGACAAGGAAATCCATTCCGAAATATAGATAGGTTAGGACAAGACATATACGAGATATATGGATGTAAACACAGCTTATACGCTAAATTCGATGTGAAATGGGACAGTAGACATTGTTTGGGCAATCGAAATGTGGGTTGCACAGGAAATATCAGAACTGAAATTGATTTTGCAGCCCTTTAGATACTACAAGGAGGCTGCTCATAGCCATATTTGGCTGAGCTAGGACAAACAATTAAGAGCAAGCTAAAACTGTAAACACAGCTTACACGCACACTTCGAAGTGGTTTGGGAGGCCGAAACCCGGGAATACCATAAGGCCACTTGTTAATCGAATAGTCAAGCTAATACAAAATGAAGTAAGACTGACCCATCCTAAATTACTAGAAGTTCAGTAGCACCTGCTACTCCATTTATGAAACATAGAAGTTGCATGTATACCGATTACGTGTGAAACATAGAGAAACAAAGCGACCTGATGTACCAATTTTATATATTTTCTGCAAATGTAATGATCAGTTTTAACTAGAACTGAAAAACAATCAAGAAGGGATAGATGTACATATAGATATACATATAGATATACGTACAGATATACATATAGATATAAATATATATTAAAAAGCCAAACCGTTAACAGTTGATAAAATCAAATAACAGGTAAGGATCTCAAATAATACATGTTACGATACATGGGGTGGGGGTCGGTGGGTAATTTTCTGCTCGTCATTCAATACAGATTGCGGATTACAGATAACACAATATATATATTCTCAATGACAAAAAAATAATCTCGCAAAAGATAGATAACATCAAATTAAACAATACTAAATAACAGATAATATTATTTCACAATAACAGATAATAAAATATAAAAAAGAGTATGATAATGGACCTTTGAAAACGGCCGAGCACGACACATACGAAATATTGCAGTCTCGGTTTGATTGAGACTGTTCATGAGCGGTAGTGAAATATGCTAGCTACCGCTCACGCCCTCAAGCCCCGGGTTGAGCAGAACTCAATATTCATAAAATCAATAGTACAAAATTGTAACCATGAATAAGGCGGTGGACATGGAGTATACTACTTCCCCATGTCGCACGGCGTATGGTCCCAATATCTAATAACATTAAATGCCCCGAAGAGCGAAATAAACATAATGGAATTTAGTTGGGAGCAGCGGTTATGAAACCTGCGTATCACAAGTAACAGCCAAAAGACTAAATTAAAAAGCAGACAACATATCCTATGAGTGGTTAAACAATACCCAGAGCCTTTTATCGGCCAGAGTAGTGGAACCACCGAATCAAAAATTAAGTAAGAAAACAAAAGAAATTGAAAATGTACAACCGATAACTAAATATAAATAACGGGCTCAGCGATCTCCAAAGATCGAAAGAATAACAGTACTGATTGCAAGCGCGGGGAGACGTTTAACTGCCGCCACACTGCACAAGCAAAGTCACTGTGCTATAAAAAAGAGTATGATAATGGACCTTTGAAAACGGCCGAGCACGACACATACGAAATATTGCAGTCTCGGTTTGATTGAGACTGTTCATAAGCGGTAGTGAAATATGCTAGCTACCGCTCACGCCCTCTAGCCCCGGGTTGAGCAGAACTTAATATTCTTAAAATCAATAGTACAAAATGTTAACCATCCCGAAGATGTACCACCGATAACTAAATATAAGTATCGGGTTCAGCGATCTCCAAAAATCGAATGAATAATAGTACTGATTGCAAGCGCGGGGAGACTTTTAAAGTTCACCAATAAAGCAAGACAAAAATAAACCTTCACCTCTCCCTCTTTAATGCATCACTTGATTATAATATCATAGAGGTAGAATGTTTGATCCTAAAACTCTTAAAATGCAATATAGCTGCATTATTTTTAGCATGGTATTTAATCAATTGTTTTTATTATCGTAACGGTGACGAAGTATATATATATATATATATTAATAAGCAATGTTTCACTAAACAATGTATTTACAACATTTAAAATTATCTTTGAATCATAACAAATATTCACATTTTGTTCTGTGTTTCAGTGTTTTATTAATATAAAGCGTACTGTAATGTGTAAAAGGGATAACTCGTAAGGTCTTATACCTTTTAATATATTTGCTGCAATTTTATATGATTTGATATGTAGTAATGTGTTTAAAGTTATTAGCAACAAATATTATACACCTATGTTTCTTGATGTGAAGGGCGAGATATGTTCACTCGAATATTGATTCAAAAATCGTAATATTGACATACATATGCGTACTGGACAAATAGTAATATCTAAGGGCCATAATCAAGGGAAATTACACATTTTCTTTGTGGAACTGGAATTAGATTGTTGTTTTACTATTTCATGAAAAGAAATGTATTATCCATTTTGCAAATATTGACATAAAGTACGGGTCCCGTTGGAATTCCTCGCAAAAAGTATCATGTTGTAAATGTGATATCTGATATAATAGGATCATTACTATAGTAACTTGTTCTTGAAGTGTAATGCCAGATCAAGTCATTTATCTACGAAAGGTGATACAAGCTTCCATAACAAGTTACTATACATAGGTGTAGGAGCTTGTCAATATTTTGTGAAAATATTTGGCCCCCCACCAATAATTGAAACATACTTTGTTTTGATTGTCAAATATATTTTTCAAAACGTTTGGCCCCCTCAATAATTGAAACGTTCCTAGGCCCATGCTATAGTAATGCTCCTTTTATTATTTAACTCTTTACATATCATAATAAGAAAACATGTATCAAAACAAAACAAATTAAAACAAACCTGTATTAAGTCAAATTAACTGAAAACCACCAACAGGAGAGACATGAAAACATGTATATTACATTGCAACAACTATACATGTGTTCATTACACATGGGTAAACAATTCAAAATCTTGTGAATTTACCAACTGTCATAATCATGATACTGTTAAATTGATTAATTAAACCACAATGTTCACAAATGCACAAACAATCATTCTGATTGAGTTCACATGTTAAAACATCCATTGTTCTTAATGGATTACTAGCTGGGCAATCCCCACCATTCCAATTGGGAATTTCCAAAATCAATTTTTAGTAGAATAATGTTATGGATTCAGAAAACCTCAGGGTTTTTGTATTCCATTTTAGGAAAATGAAGGTACTAGGTATACATATAATTATTGATAGGTATATAATAAATATAATTAATAATGAGTGGGCGTTCATACTAGTACAGTATAATAACCAGAGAGTTACGTTAAATGTAGTTTACTACACAAGCTAAAGATAGAAACTGACCAGCATGGTATGAGAGAGGCAAGAGTCTGCAATGTCTGATTGACAGATAGGGAGGAGGGGCTAAGATAATTATCAATGATTATAAGAAATCCATGACAGTAGGTCAGATCAGAGAACAACACATATTACATATCTTTCAATGTCAACTAAAGGAAACAAAACAAGGGTTAAAACTTTATAAAGACGCACTTTCCAGTTTCGCTATTTCAATTATCTTTTGATCATTACAATACTGAGCTACTATTTACTATTAAATCGTCAGGTCAGATTTCAATTCAACGAGTGAATGAAACAGAATGTAAAAAAAGCAACACCTTTTTTTTAGATTTGATTTACAACTTTAAAGCATTTATTTTTATACACAATTTATCTTTTGGGAATATGTGAGAACATATATGTAGGGTACTTACTGATAATTTAGTTTGACTTGTTTAATAACTGAATTGAGAAATGAATGTTGTTTAACGGCACATAAACAAAATTATATGTTATTTAGAGCCGCCCCATGTGGAGAGGAATGATATATAATAATCAGAGATCCTACTCTACTCTTACTAACAAATTGATTCATGAATATGTTTCTTTAACGTGCTCGAGGGATAGAATCCGATACACGCCTGGTTTACGTCCCCATCCGACATTTTCTTTCTTATTTTTTTTTTATAAAAATCGGACTTCTGTGAGAGAAGAATGGTTTGCATTCGTTTGGTACAATACAATACCTTTCTAACTGAATATCTGTAAATATTTACATCATGTCTAAATTTGGGAACACCGAATCCTGGTTGCTCAGTACAACATTATGAGATTTCTGGCAACTGACACAATCTGTATATGGTTATCGGACCGTAGTTGATAACTTATTTTCTGTATACATTCATATTCGAGAGAAAAATACCATTTACCGAGTCAAGATTATGGTCTATGTAACTACCGGGAAGGGGCTAAATTTGACCCCGTGGCACCATTTGAACAAGGTGTTAAATGACCACAAGTTTATGCTACATGCAAATCATAAAACCTGTGGCTCTTGTAGTTTCATAGAGGAAATGTTTTTGAAGACTCTTCTATATAACTCTTTGTAAAACTGTGACACCACGGTGCGGGCCCATATTTGATCCCAGGGTCACCATATGAACAACTTGGTTGAGGACTACAATCTGATATAACATGAAATAAGAGAACGTTGTGACTTGTGGTTTTGGAGAAGAGTATCTTCTAAGTTTTCCCCCATATGTCATGTAAATCTTTTCAAAATCTCCATAATTCCCGGGGCACAGGCATGTTTAACCGCGAGGAGTTCATTTGAATCATTTTCATGGTCTAGGCGTGCCGATCATTTATAAAAAAACACTGTCTAAATCTGTTTAGTGCTTTTTGAGAAGAAAATGCGTTGTTGTTAAATGTGTATGGTAACGGCGACCATTTGGGATATCGCTTTGACCTAATGTTAACAAAATTGAAAGCCAATCACCTCCGCATCATTCATGTGAAGTTTGGTTAAAATCGTCTAATCGATTTAACGGACGGTCGGCGGACAAACGGATGACGTCCAAAAGGAGGTCGCAATCAAGTGATGAGGCAATTATTCTTTAAATTAAATAGTTTAATGCTCCAACTGAATCGTCTTGCTATTAGTTGCCTTCAAAAATACAATTATAATTTGAATATAATTACATGTTCCAGATGACTGGTTTTGTTAAAAGTACATTATATATTAAGACATCATACAAATGGTACTAGTAGCTCATTAGCCTGACGTTTAGCATATAAAGGGTAGACTGATCGGCCAAAGTCAGAATAATGTGACTAGAGGTGTCACGACGTAGTACTGCCGAGTGGTAACACTATAAAGTGGAATATTGAGTTCACTGCTACTAGTAGACACCGTCGTGATTTGACTGAAATAGTGTTAAAAGCGGTGTTAAACCCTTTGCGTACATACATCAGTTAGATACTGATAAAATAAACAATTAAAGAAGTGGTTTTTTCAAAATATTTGCGTGTAAACTAAAATACACTATTCTAACGTGACAACAAAATGGCATTTTTAAATTATAAACTTATATCTTATTTTCTGGATGTGCAATACAACCAAATCAAAATAGCAAAATATGCATTTGCAAATAACTTGTTTCTTTAGTTAAACGTGTTTTGAAGTAAGAGTGATAACTCTTAAGGTCTTAGGAAAACTTGCACTGTGTCTAAAGAATATAATTCCTGTTGATATTAACTGGAGTGTTCATATGTTTCTTGGTTGTTCTTTTTCAACATCGATTACACAACAGTTTACAAGCTATCAAGCCAAAATGGTGAATACCTAATCTTTTGGCATAAAAACTTATTTTTATGTTTTTCCTTGAAAACTAAAAAGAAAAATACAACGTCAAATTTCAAAAACAAAAAGCTACAGTGATATTTTAAAATATGTGTCATATATTTCAAAATAATGTCATTGAGCTCAAAAGCGGATCAATGACCTTAGCTACTTTAACTTCTAAATATGTACTTGAAATTAAACGATGTTACCCACAGTTGACAATCAAGTCAACATATAGGTCAACACGAAGATTATTGTTGTGTGTCTTGAAGCTTGGCGTACATGATATTTGGGTCTTAAAGCTACAGATATTGTACTTAAATCGCATTCTTCTTTTAAGGCGTGTCTTAATTTGTAACTTCATGTTCACCGGCTCATGGCGAAATCGGGTATTTCATCGATCCAATTTAACGCAGGACAACATTTACTTTATAGACATCGAGCAGTGCATATCGTATCTGTACAAAGGTAGAATTATGATTTACAAGAAAACATGTTTGCTTCTTTCGTGACTAGAACATATGACAGTATAAAGTACAGTCCAACGTGCTTACCACAGAGCTATGGTGAATTCTTGAGAATATTGTATATTTAACATGTATTATGATTCAAAATGTAACGACCCTTACGCTGTATCAGTATGTACTTCATCATCTCGCATATGTAAATAACCATGCGTAGTGTAATACTATTTATTATCAATTTATCTAAGATTCCGTCCCAAAATTTTAGTCTCGATATTTATTTAGCGGAAGATAAGTGTGTGCGTGTGTGTGTACACTAGTTATTACGAAATTACTATTTCGTGTTAGAAATGCTACTACATACTAAAAAGATTGGGTGGCGTAGTGGAAAAACCTTCATGTTACAAATAAAATTGCAAGGTTCATGGTTCAAATCCCGTTTCGAGCAACTAAATGATTATGAAATATATTCGGAAACCGTAAATAATCGATGTTACCTGTAAGAAAACTAGATAAAAGGTGATATTTTGCGCATCGATTTCTGGCTTATATACCGACTGTTTGGCCGTTGGTCGAATTGAAACTACATCACCCGTGATTTAATCATATTCATGAGTTAGTATCAGTTTAAGTATAGCGTCTGTAGCTTTAAGAATAGTGTCTGCACCTTTACGTTTGAGATATATCTGCATATGACTTCAAAATGTCAGTGTTAATGTCAAAATATTATCTTCCATTTACAATTACGCCCTCATTCGTAATGTATTATGTTATTGAGGTAAAATACTCCTATGTGACAGTAAACATAACGACAGCAACTGAGTATACACCATAAAAACGCCTTCCTTATGACGGGAATACCGATAAGGTGTGCGGGAAGACTTATCATCAAGTTTAATAAATTGCTCACCATTATCAATTTTTTTTTTTTTTATTTACGTCCTGTATAAATGGCTAAACTATATTTAGTTTGGAGTAGTCACAATCATGCAGATTTATAGGTGCAGTGTGTTACTAGGTACATAGATAAAATAAATGAATACATTTACAAATATATATATTTACGATCTCTTCGTAATTTAAACCTTTGAATATAAATGTCAAGAATATTTACAATAATTTAAGTGGCATTAAAAATATCATAAAGAAATAATATAAATTGATATAAATGTCTTATCTTCTTGTTGGGTTTTTGTGCATGTGAGTATATACTTCTCAAAATAATAAGGACTTTGTTTAGATTTTGGTCATGTCTAAGTGCTGTAATTGAAAGGTTTACTGTCATTTTTCAATTTTTAAGTTTAGAAATATTTTTACATCTGTTACATTACACACAGGGATAAACTTTTTATATGGATATGAAATCCATTATCGTGGTATTCCCATTATCGTGGTACGTCATTACACGCGATATATGACGAAGATTGACGTCACAGCTTATTTAAACCAGAAGGCAATCCGCAACACCTTTGGAATATAAAGGTATAAACTGCATCAGTTTTCCTAAAGTATTAAAAAAGGAAAAACTCTGTTAAATAACGACTATTATTTAAGTTTGGACAATGTTTCGACCTCAAATATACCCTATAACACAAGTTACTTCGTGCTTACAGAATGCAGATGCTGCTTCTACTGGGTCACACCAGTTCGGACTATTCCATTTTTTCTGAAGGGCTATGCATAAAAGGCATTGCTTAGCACATACCGTACTTCCTATAAGAAAGAGCACTTACTCTGACCAGCCAAACAAAATCTGGATTCTGGATTTGTGGGTTTCAAATTGAAAAAGAGCGATCGTGAACTGGCTTTGGAAGCTTGTGTTCTTGATTTAAAATTATTATAGAACATGAGAATTAAAACATGTCTATATTTATATTCCCAATTAAAACCCACCCCGCACCCACCCACATATACACACCAAACACACATGAATGACATGTACCAAGTCTAGGCGGCAGTCCGGAAGGGTGACTGCACTGTGTATAAAGCTGTTATGATCTATAATGTGCATCAATAGATACTGCGGAATCGCTTCAATGGGCGGGTTTCACACGGAGATAAGCCAGGGCGTGACACTGTGCTCACTCCTAAAGAGGAACTTGTACGTGTGGCATACATGCGAGTAATGGCTGAAGCTGGATATGGCCTAAACAAATCATTATTGAAGGTCTCAGTGCTGAATATTGGCAATGACAGAGCCCATTCGTTTGGTCCTGAAGCCCCCGGAAAAATGTTCATGAAAGGTTTTTTGAAAAGGCACCCGTCCCTTTTGAAAGGCTGATCCGCTGGCGACATCAAGGGCGACACAGTCAAAACCCAACGATCATATCTGATCATTTTAAAAAATTAGGGTCTAAAATTGATGAGCTAAACATCAAATATAAACCTGCGAGTATTTTAAATTTCGATGAAATTGGTTTTTCAATTGATCCTCAATGGGAATGGGTGATAGCAGCCAAAGGTAGCAAACATGTGCATGCTCAAGTTAGTGGAAATAAATAGCACATAACAGTACTGGCATGCATGAGTGCTGAGGTAGGGCTCTTCCACCTACAATTGTATCCACTGGAAAGCTTGTACGAAATGGCATAGTCGATGGGACTTTAGAAGGCTCCATCACAGCAGCTACGAAGAGCTGGCATGTGACGGATGAAATTATATTTGATTACTTTACCAAGGTTATTGACTTAAGAGTGAAAGAGATACCCCTGCTTGTAATGTTTGATGGTCATGGGACTCACATAAACGAAAAAACAATAACATTTTGTTTACAAAATGACATTCATGTGTACTGTCTTCCGGCCCATACAACACACCTTTACCAACCATGTGATAAATGATCCTTCAAAGTCTTACGAGACACATATTATGAAAGGCTAGAGCAGTCATCTTTGCCTCAGAAAAAATGTTTCTTGATAGATATGACTTTCCACCAATAGTTAAGGACAGCTACCTCACAGCGATGACATCATCATTGATAAGAAACTATTTTTTATCAACTGGTATATATCCTTTTGACAGCGCCAGAGTGTCTACAGCTTTAGTGGCACCTTCAAAATTATACCATTACCAAGCAGACTTAGACGCAACACCAAATGAAGATGCTGCCATGCAACTTGAGCAATTGAGTTCAGATGATGATGATGCAGCTCTATCACAGACTGCTGATGTTCCTACTGTTAAGTCAGCTTTTCCAACATACAAACCATCCATATTACAGCCTCTCATCCATGCAAACATAATTGCAGAAGAACTGGCTAGAAAGCTGTTTGTTCCCACAATTAACGCGGAATCAAGAGAGAAATGTAAATGAAGGGTAAGACAACCATTTTACATCGCAAGACGTTTTAAAGAAAATGCAGGAGCAGAGACTGCAAAAAGAGAGAAATGGAAAAGAGAAAGAAGAGAGAAAAATAACAAGAGAAGAAAAGCGGCTAATAACAGACAACAGACAGAAAATGAAGAAAGAAAATAAACACTAGAAAAAAAATAAAGAAAAATGTAAAAAGTTCAGAAATTGAAGCAGGGGTAGTGAAAAAGAGTGAAAGAAAGGTCCACTATAATCATTACATATCTGATTTAGCTATACAACATGCACATGCTTTACGCTTAAAATATCTCATTTGGCTAATATTTCGAATTATCACGATAATGGGAACTCTCTATCAATAATGGACTCTTCCGACTCAGTTGAATAGTTCACGACATCCGGTAAAACGTGATACAAGGGAGATAATTTTGTCAACGTAAACAAAGATGATATATTATTGAAGGTCATTACAAGATACAAGAAACTTTGTTTAACGTCGGTTTCTTACAACAATAAACAATAAACATTAGCTCGAATGCTATTTTCCGACAAACATTTATATAAGAATAACATATAAAAGCAGCTACAAATAGGGATCACATAAAATACAAGAAATGATTTACCGAAGCGTAAAATAGCTGCCGAAAGAAAATAGCATTGTTTCTGGGTAGCAACTGGGTTTAACATAATAACAGACCAAGTCACGGGTGTGAAAACAATATTCAAAAAAATAGTTGTCACGGAGACGTAAACACGCCATGACCGTATTTTTTACCAGACACTTTCTTCCCAATTTGTGCTACCAAACATTTTGAGTCAAGGTTGACGAATCATTGACATGCCTTCCAAATTGATTACATATTCACCTTTGTAGCACGACGTGCTAAAGTACACATCAGCACAGAAATATAATTACTCACATGTATGGGATGCGTTTGCGTTAGCGTGCATTACAACACAGATAAACTGTTCATTGCTACCATGTGTACTTATAAGATTGCGTTATCAAAGAGAAAAAACTCAAAGACCCTATTAATTACTACGTTACCATGTGCAATTACTTAAACAATATAAGAGCGAATTAGCACAAACATATTGTCTGAAGCAAGTACAGCATTCAATAACATTACTCGGTTAAATATGATGCAAGGGTGACATGAAACTAAAAATGCCAGGGTGACATGAAACTAAAATGAATGCTTACACATATATTCATACATTACATACGCTTTTACACATAACACACACATCTTATATCTGCTGTGGGAGACATTCTAGGAGGTTGGGCATTCCTACATTCCCGGGCTGTTTCCCGATAACAGATAAGACATACATGACACTGATGCACAAATTCACTCACACATCACGTATACACATATCTTCACTTGCACACGTAAATACTAAGGTCATACTAAAATAGCTAGTAATTTAAATTACTCTGCTAAGGATAAATTCCATGAGTTATAGTCATGATATCTGTTTAAATACAGTAGAAGTAGATTAATACAACATATAAAAATGTAAAAACTATAAAACATATGAAAATTGAAATTCTCGTACTTATAGATGTTATAAAGAAATGTATTGGGACAGATCATCGCATATATACATCTGTCAGTTTACAATCTTAGGATTTTCTAGACAAAACAACTTTAATACCACATGCAGTTATCATATAAGGATCATAATTTAAAACATATAAAACTATCATTGAAATCGAGAACAATTATGCAAGGTTATAAAGCAGTTAGTGCTTCACCACAATATACCACGATAATGGTAGTCATGACGTTAATAATAAAGATTAAGTAATTATAATTTTGTGGTCCTTAAATTATTTTGAGGAGTATATATACTCTCGTTGTTAATCTGAATCAAGGTAAATTCTACGTTAGTATTACCTTGTTTCTTTAGGCATGGACCAGTGAATGCGCTTGACTTGAAATCCGAAGGACTAGAATTCACACCTCACCAGCGCCTCTTAGCCTCGTCCGTGTAATGGGGTTGTAAACCGGGAGCTCCCCTTTATCTGAGCACGTCCAATGAATGTAGGAATATATTCGTAAGTAAGAGCAGGGCACATTTCTATATTCCTATGAATCCTTCCTCTCTCTCAGGTGCGGCTCAAAATAACATATACTAATGTTTCAATGAGACGTTACACCACATTTAATAAGTTCTATTGCTCCATCTTATAACATAACATTTTAACTTTTTATGATGAAATGTCAATAGCACAGTGCAGCAGAAGATCGTCATTTTCTTACTCATCCTGGGTCACTTGACGACAGCATGACAATGAAAGAAAACAAAAAACAATTCGATAATATCATGAACGTATAAAAGTTCATGACCGTATCCGTTCGTTTGCGATCCCTCATGTGAACAGTCAGTTTTTAACGCCTAGAAGGCGGAAGCCGAGGGCCATGGACCCCCACCCCCCAATTTTCAGAGTGCGGGGGGAGGAAGGGCAAGAGTATGCTTTGGCCCCCGCAATAATTTGAAGAAAGAAAATGGTTAGCGCTCAAAAAGTACCTTTTTCACTATATAATGTTTGATGATATTGAGCGTGGATAATGTTGTTTTTTTGCTTGTCAAAAACTTTGAGAAAATGTTTGACTCCACCCCCTGCCCCCAACCCAATAATAGAAACATACTTTTTTGATTGTCAAATATCTTTTTCAAGAAGTTTGGCCATCCCAATAATTGAAACGTTCCTACGCCCATGTACTACGCTAATGATCTCAGATTTCATACATAACTGAAAACATGAACATAATTTAAAAAATAAAATAATAAGTTTATTAAACGTTAAATCACAGAAAATAGAAAATAGTATTCGTTTGTTTGGTTTTCCTCGCAGTCATTGTTTAACTATAATGGAATAACTTCCCTTTGGAAATTAACGTCGTGAGCTAATGTAATGATAACGTTAAGAAAACCCCTTGACGCTGTTTGAGCCACTTTGTTCTACGACAAATACAAAACATGTTGATTTCAAAGGCGTGCTTGCTTTTTTAAAGATTGGATACGGATGATACGGACAACTGATAAATCGTTGAAATAGTTTATTGACAGAATATACAGCATTAGTTTAATTCTTATAAAAAAATCAAATCTCGGGATATCTATTTTCTACCATTTGTTACATCTTTGCAAACCGACAAAAGGGCAGATTTTTAGGTTTATTCAAAGACGTTCTCGGGAGGGAACTATTTTTGTCGTTGTCATGCTGTCGTCAGGTGACCCTGGATGTAGGAAAATGACGGTTTGCTGCTGCACCGACAATGTCATCAAAAATGAAGCCACGGTCAAATTGGTCCTAGGGTGACAATGTTCTTAATTTATGACATATTTTCAAAATTATGTCAAGGACCTCAAAAGTAAGTCACTTATCAAAGTTCATTTTACTGAGATACACATGTAACCACAACAAATCATGCAAAGTAAGTGTTCAGTTTTTAATAAGCAAAGTATATAAGCAATATAAGAGACTCAAGTTTAACGAAAAATTGAATGTTGAGTTGAATATTATTCAATGGTACCACTATCACATTTTAAAAACCGACACTTCAGTGACAATATTCGGATTGCATGAGTTTTTGAAAGAGTTTAGATCTGTAGTAAAGCATTGATTATAATGTAGGCCTATGACCTTTTTTTCCAAATAGTTACCTTTCTGCAGATATAAATTTAAAGGTTAAATAATAACACCTAAACTTCATGCCAATTTGGTCTAGATAAAGAAAGGTAAAACATATCGGACAGGGAAAGCAGCATTCAAGGACGACAGACAACCACAAACACAAAAACAAACACGCAAACAGACAAACGAGAAGGCAAAAGTAATAAAAAATGCAAACGACATCACAAACACAAAAGGTTTGACAATAGGGCTACCGCCTTGGAACGGTCAGTGGCAACAAAGGCCACCGGGGGTTTAAACCGGTTCTAGGGTGTACCAAACCTAACACTTACCCTACTGTCATCCCATTAAAACAGGACAGTGTAAATAAAGAAATCCCCGCCATGATATAATATCTAACCAACAAGGCAGCATCAATATAAGTAAAACACAAATATGCTCGTGTAAATATAATACAAAAAACAATAGCCTAGAAAGCCAAAATGAAGGTACTCAATGACTTGGCAGAAGCCAGAGCAACAAGAGAATAAACCATTAAAGGCACGACAAGAAAGATGATAGACAAACATCAAACGCCACCGTCCCAATGGGCTTTAGGTAGGCGTCATCATAGGGTCCACAGCCTGTCCGATCATCGTACAATTAAAGAGGAAAGCATAGTGGCGAACTGTAAAAGGGTCCACCACCAAGCATGCAGTATGTTGCAAAATGATAGGGTCATAACCTCTTTTGATAAACGTTTTAACAAGTTTAACAAAGATAGTATGAAAGTGATCATGACCAAGAATCTTACGAAGTTTATAAATCACATCACCATAGAAGTCAGGTTGTGATAGTCCTTGCCGCAGAAGAGTCCTTAAATTACTTTTATATTTGGTAAGAAGATCAGGGTTACGATAATAAAATGTTGCAAAGGTTTTACGAAGTTTATGGTAACGGTACCCATGATTGAGTAGCTTTTTAGTTATACAAAGATACGAATATTAAAAACGAATAAGTTGAGACACATACACCCCATAAGAAGTTGCTCGGGGAACCTCCCCATCCAAGTGGGGGTAATTAACAATGTCAAAATTAAAATCATCTCTCTTGTCATGGATTTTGCTAATTATTTCACCATTTTCAATCGAGAGATCTAAATCAAGAAAAGAAGCGTTATTATCAGATATATTAGCTTTATTAAGCTGAAGTTCTTAAAGCTACACAATCCCGATAAAAGGCACACTAGAACTGAACAAATCTAACGGTTATTACGCATGTTGTACTAAGTGATTACTGTTAGTTAGTTTTTAGTTTTTAGTTTTGCTCGCCTTATGGCACTAGGCCTTTTGGCGAGCTTTTCAGTAGGTGGTTAACATTGTTTGGAGGGGAAATTGGAGGGGAATAGTTGTTTCAATAGTGGCAAGAACCAGGTAGACAACTGTGTCAGTTCTATAGGATTGGCCATGAAATTCAGAAGGCGATTAGATTAAAAATAATATAGTATATTAACTGCCCTTAGATGTTTATATTAAGCTCTGGTTGGTCTATTTATTATTTTAAATTTAAATTTAAATTGAGGATATATTATATTCCAACGCCAGCGCGTCACCATTTATTGTTTTTAAAAATTATTCTATCTTAATATTTACATATATACATACTCCATTTTTTATCTGCCTCGTGCTCCATTCCAGAAGGAATGGACATCATTAGTTGAAAGCATATATTTTTAAAACACAATAAAATAAAATAAAAAAAACCAGTGTTGTTTGTATGACATCACTCCAGATATCTCAATAAAAAACAAAGCCAACAGAGGCGTGCGCTATGAGAGTAAGCACGTCAAGTGGAGTGTGTCCCTCCGCCAAAGCCACGCGGAGGCCACACTGGGGAGGGCACGGGGCAGAAGTATACATAGGATTTACATGTTAATAATATTACCACCCTATCCCGTTGTGTGCATCAGACAAAATTAAAAAAAATGTTTTCTTCCCCGCTGTCGTCATAAAACTAAGGTTATATACAAATAAATCGGACAGCCAGGAATTTCTATCACATAAAAAACGATAATTATTAAAATCACACAGCGGGACCGGTGGGGACTTACATTATATTTTTACTATATAGACAGAAAAGTCGAGCAGCTGTCGTTAATCAAGCATGGGTTCGTAAGGAACGATTTACCATACTAAAATCCAACATAAGATAATATGATTAAAACCTGTTACATTGTAAATAGGGCAGGACGGACGTTAGTCCGTTACAAAATGCCGATATTTAAAGTTAATTAAAAGATAAAGTATCCCGTGGATCAAATGGGACTCCTTAGTCTCAAGTATCCATTAGGAACAGATTAACGGCCGATGCTCGTCTTCACAGAAGAAAAAAAATATGTTAAAAATGAGGTCTATTCCAATTGGAGGTAGTAAACTGTCTGTATTTTTAATACAGAGTTTGTACCCACTGATGAGTCTAAGTTCTTCCCCATCAGTGATAGATTATTAATTAAATATGGACAGAATATATATCAGTCCAAATTCTAAATCATATTGGAGTGGGAAAGGTCAGGCGAAATGTGGATTACATTTAATTGATGATTTTACTGTAGGTGTTAATATAAATAGATTGGGGCAAAAGGGGGTATATAGAGAAATGAACATATAACTCTCATTAAATATATGGGGGAATACGTGACTGATCCTGGACCGCTGTGCCTGCGTTGTCATCAGACTCAAAAATCGCCCCAGCGCGTCCACCGGATCAGTCCAATATTGTAGCTATACAATTAATAAATTGTTTTACTGGTAGTCTGAAGATGATTATACTGTATATTACTAACAGGAATATAAGGGAACATAAGACTCGTGAATAGGTATTGCTGTTATACACATAATCCGTATATATGATATATCCAGCTAAGACATAAGAAGTTATATCTTCTTTTGGAAATGTGAATCCTTAATGAAGTCACTAAGCGCACTAAAAACTATTTGTCTATATCGTTTTTCAGGATCTAGAATATTTGTAAGATTAAACGAAATAGATAATTGTTGAAGTTTAAATTTTAAATTATCTCGGGTTGCAACTAGCTGATCACAATCGAGAAGGAAATGTTCAGTGGTGAATGGGACAGAGCAAGAGGGGCAATCTTTATATAGATCTTTTATTATATGGCTTCCCATGCTTGCTGGTAGTAGATTGTATCTCATTCTCAATCTAGTGATATCTTTATTTATTAATTTATTAGTTGAAAAAAGATCATGATTTCTAAAGTTATTGCTAAGCCTTGTGATAGTATTATATTTATTTGTTTGTTCAGTTAGATAATGATTTAATTTCATGTTAATTATTTTATGGATGATGGAGTATATTTCTGAAGGGGCTAATGGGACAGGTTGATCCATTAATATATTATTTAGGCCTGCCTTACAAGCAAGGTCTGCCTTTTCATTTCCAGGTATTTGAACATGGGCCGGACACCACTCCAATGTAACTGAAAGGTTTGAGAGGTTGCAATCATTAATCTGAATTAAAATATCTGAAATTAGGTCCGGCCTTGATTTACTAGTTCTATCCCTTATTGCTGTTAGACTGGATAGAGAGTCCGAAAATATAACTGAATATGGGGGTTTGTTTTTGTATATCCATTTGAGGGAATTTTTTATCGCAATCAGCTCAGCAGTAAATATTGATAATCCATCTGTAATTCTTTTTATTTTTGTAATATTTAAAGTTGGAATGACAAAAGCAAAAGCTACTCTACCGGTATTTGGGTCTTTTGATCCATCTGTATAAATGCTAATATGGGAATTAAATTTATTATCTATATGTTCGTTGAAGGCCAATTTAATATCTTGTTGGTTGTCTTGTTTACTAATCATATTCGAAAGGTTTATATCCACTATTGGAGTAAGTAAAGTCCATGGGGGAATATCTTTTTTACTAGAGTCTGAAATGTTTATATCTTTTAAGTTGTATTCTTCAACAAGATTAAATGTGACTGAACCAAAGGGTTTGGGCCTATCTTTGAACTTATTTTTACAATAAGTAGGTTTAATAATGTCATTGACAGGATTAGTTATTTTATTAGTCTGGGATCTAGACCAGTATCTCAGCATCTGCTCTTCTCTATGTAAATGGAGGGGAAGAACTCCCGCCTCATGTTCTAAAATATGTTTTGAGGTAGATTTAAGTGCGCCTAGTGCTATCCTTAAAGCTTTGTTTTGAATTATACCAAGTTGCTGTAATAATGAGGAAGAAGCACATGAATAAACGTGGGAACCATAATCTATTTTTGGTCTAATAAGGGTTTTATATAATATAATTAGAGATTTTCTATTTGATCCAAAATCCGTTCCTTTTAACATTCTTAATAAATTTAAATCTTTCTCACATTTAGCTATTAAATTGTGTATATGTGTTGTAAAGTTTAGTCTTCTATCAAAAATCATGCCTAAAAATGTGGCTGTTTTACTGAATATAATTTTATTGTCACCTAGAAAAAGGTCGACAGATTCTCGGGGGGTATTGCCAAAAATAATTCCCACTGTCTTATTAGGTGATAATTTAAAGCCCCATTTTTTTGCCCATTACCATATTAAATTTAGGCCCTTTTGAGCTTTGGTTTGTAGTTTATTTAAATTTTTTCCTGTTACCCACGTGCTACTATCATGGCAAATTGGCTAACAACCATGCCAGTGTCTTTTACGATATCTGGCAGGTCGTTAATGAGAATATTAAAAAGAAGGGGGGATATTATGGAACCTTGGGGAGTACCTCTCTCTAGTGATTCTTCATCAGAGAGAGAGTCCTCAACCTTAACTTGTATCTTCCTGTCCTGAAGAAAGGCCTTAATGAAGGAGAAGCAATTTCCTCTAATGCCAAAATCAAATAATTTAGTAAGAATTCCTATATTCCAAGCAAGGTCAAATGCTGCTTGTAAATCTAAAAATATGGCAATTACAGAATGGCCAATGTTTTTAGCAAATATTATATCATGTTGTAATCTGGCCAACTGATCTTGTGTACTGCGGCCCTTCCTGAAACCTGATTGAAATTTATTTAATAAGTGTTTTGTTTCTAGGAAGTGTTCTAATCGATTTTTGACCATATATTCCATTAATTTACTAGGATGAGAAGTTAAGCTTATGGGTCTATAGGATTTAGGGTCATTAGAGTCCTTATTGGGTTTTTTAATCGGGATAACACAGGCCAGTTTCCAGGAGGCTGGATAGGTTTTGGAAGTCCAGATTTTATTATAAAGGAGAAGCCAAATACTTAAGGTGGATTCAGGCATATGTTTAAATAGCTGATAGGAAATTTTGTCAGGTCCCACGGCGGAATTTTTTCTGCTATTAATTGCATCTCTAAGTTCCAGCATATTAAAGGGGAGATTAAGAGTAGGATCTGTATCCTCTTGAATGTCGTTATTAATTTTATTATTAAAATCAGTTTCAAAATTTTCTTGGAAGTCATTTGTAGTTTTAGGAAGATTGTCCTTAATCGAAACTTGGGCGTAATGCTTGGCCAACATGTTAACAGTGGCACCGAGGAAGATGTTTTTCCACGTATTTTATTAATCTTTGTCCAAAAAGTTTTAGTGTTACTTTGTTACTTTGTTTTAAAGAACAGGTATTTATAAATTCTTTCCAATTACTTTTCTTCGCTGATGATATAATATTTTAAGAGTCAAGCTCTGCATTTTTAAAGTTAAATAGATTTGTTTCAGGCGGGTCTTTTTTTAATTTATTCAACATGTATTTGCGTTTTTTAACCGCCTGTTTGCATTCAGAATTCCACCATGGGACATTTTTCTTTTTTGGCATTTTATTATAAATCGGGACGCTTTGATGCACTATATTCAGTATCGCATCAGTTAAATTATTATTAAATATATTTATATCTTCTGAGAATAAGTCTTCTGTATTTAAATCTTTACATAGAATATTGAAAAGGTCCAAGTCTGTTTTATTATAGTTGTATTTATCTTGATTATATTGTTCATGTGATATCTTATCATTTATTAGCTGTATAGATATATAGATTTGGAAGTGGTCAGACCCCCAATTATCGTCTAGGACTGTCCATTGAGTTTTTTGAGAGAGGGGGATGGTAGAGAAAGACAGATCAATGTTTGACAGGTTACCCGTTCTGTTATCGATGTGCGTTGGGGAGCCGTCGTTAAGAAGGATTAAATTCTGCTCGTCAACCCAAGACAGAATTTCTTTCCCCTTTTTATTTGAGTGTTCAGATCCCCATGCATGGTGGTGGGCGTTAAAGTCTCCCGTGATTAAGACATGTTTAATATTAAGCTCATTTATTTTCTTACTAATTTTATTTAATGATCTGCTATCACAGTTTCTTGAGTAAAGATTAGATAAAATAAAAGTGTAGTCTTTGTATAACACTTTAAATAGCTGGACTTCAATTGTAGTTTTATCATTGTCGTCCCTAGGATTTTCTATATTTATATTTTCATAATTAATGTCATTTTTAAAATAGACGGCCAAACCCCCACACTCATTGTTATTTTTATTATTAAAGAATTTGAATTCATGTCTGAATCCCGGTATAGTTTTAAAATTGTTCTTGTTAAATTTTGTTTCTTGCAGACATATAATGTTAATTTCCGGATTCAGGTCTAAAAACAGTTTTATTTCTGCATGCTTTATATGAGTTAGTCCCCCCGCGTTAAAAGATATTATGTTTACTTGCTTATTCAAGTGATTACTGTATACGTGTGGGTTCATATATACAACATGCGCACCACCTACATTCACTGAATATTAATGAGATAAGGCGGTACTGTATGAGACGCTTCAGGTACTTTGTGAATCGACCACTGGTCTTATAACGGGTATAAAAGTGGATTTTAGCAGACGGCATTTTACCACTTCTCTAGATCTTCACTACGTGCACGTCGTGGAGAGGGCACTGCCGATATTCAATACCTGAGAACTTGTCACTCTCAGGTTTGAATTGCATATCGGTTGACTAAATGTGAAGATGTCTCCTGCGTCCCATCACAGCACACATCATCTGATGTCTCCAGATCCCTGAAGTCGGAACCGGTAGGCGGGCTGAAGCTGCAACGGACCTATACTCAACCACAAACTTCGGTCATCACGTTGCAGCGAAGCCCACTTTCTACCATGGTTTTTCACACGCCACAGAATACTTCAGGGTGACACAGACATCGGGCGGTGTGTGCGGCGCAGGGGTCATACTGTGATGGGTGTGGCCCTAAGCAAGACCGTCACCAACTCGTAGAGGATGTAGGACACCGTAGCGGATGTAGACCACCACGCCAGCAGCAGACCACCACGCCAGACCACTCCAGACCACTTCACCGCCACAGCGAGAACTACACAGAGCGAAAGCGACACACCATCTACATACATACAACAGAAGCGACAACACAGCAGCAGCACCAGATCAACCAACACACTCAACTAGAACAGTCCAGACTCAATTGTGCCCGTCGCGGCAGGGAAACTTGTCGTGTTTGTTGGTGGAGGGACTATAAACCTCAGAACTACACACACACACACACGGCATTTTACCACCGAACTGATGAGACCAATCTTCAGTAGAAAGAGAAATAGGAAATACAAGTCATTAGAAATTGAAAAGGAAGCTATAAATGTACTTACTCAAACAACCTTATAAGTCCATATTTATATATAATCCAAAACAATACCTATAATTAAACGTAGCCTTTCCAACTATCGCGTTGCATCAAAGAAACTATTATATACAAATAATCCTCCATTTTTATGTGTGTGTGTGAGTGTTTGTGTGTAGTGTATATTGACACAAAACACAAGGGAGACATTGTTTATCGAAATTGGAATATTGGTAGAGGCTCGTAACTAATGGTAAAGATGGAGATATAGTATTTGTTATGTGAAGTTATGCATGCATGGTTTACACATAATAGTAGATTATAAATCAACATAATTTTAATGAATTCCTCTTAATTTATGCATGAATTGAATTTTGAAATTGAAAATAAAATGGATAGAGAGATATAGCGAGACACAGAGACAGAGATATAGACATAGAGAGTCAAAAAGAGGGAGAAGGAAAGAGAGAAAGAGAGAGAGACACACACAGAGAAAGAGAGATACAGAGAAAGAAAGAAAGAAAGCGAGAGGTAGGGAGGGAAAAAAGTGAGAAAAGGGGAGAGAGAGTGGGGGAAGGAAGGAGTGGGGTGGAAGCAGTGAGATAGAGAGAGAGTTTCTATATAGTCTTATAAACATAGGCGTAAGAGCCGGAGGACTCCACACTCCAATGTTTCGGGGTGGGGCCCAATATTGATGTTTTCATGAAACAAAAAAAAATGCAACACAAATGTATGAATTGGCAATCTGAACATTTAAATTCTGATTGATAATATTTCAAAATCAAAGAAAATATGAAAGATGTCAGCTTCCTTCTGTAAGACAGGGTAAGTGTTAACTAAAAACCGAAAGTTTTAGTATAACAATTAAGTTCAAACACTAGTAATTAACCTTTCCTAAGTTTATTGATTTGTAAAGTAATTTTGAATGAAAACTGGCCCGTTACCAGCCCTGAAGTTTAACCGAGGCATATCCCTTATTTTGGTGTCCAGTGGCATTAACCTCCCTCTCCACCCTAGATTTTGTTTTAATTTCCTTCAATGTGTTGCATTTCCCCCAGGGTCCTTATATACTAGTATATAGTTGTTTTTATGTAAAGTATGTACATTCCCAAAATTCAACCAAGACAAATACCTCTGTGTGCCCCAGTGTAGCTATGGACCTGGAAAAGCAATATGTTGAAAAGCAATGGTTTATATTCACGGTGGACAGACGTTACGGACACTGGCTGCTCAAAACAGCGTTACATTGATCCTGGTTACTCATGTAAAGGACCCTGGCGGGTAAAAACACGTAAACTATTAAAACAATTTTGCAACATTGGTCCTTTCGACATTAATATGCAAATGAGCTACTTTATCCTAGGTTTGCAAAGCTGGATATACGGGGTCCAAACGGGGTTTATAATATTTCGAGATAAAACATATCATCTTGTTTCTTGTCTTAGTAGAAAAAAAGCATAGGCCCAAACATCACATTCTTCAATTTTCTTTCCATTTCCCACAGCTTATTTACTATTTAGATGGTATTTGTCTGATCCGGAGAACTATTTCTTCTCTACACAAGGCCAGGGCCCCCATGAATATGCATACAGTGAGTGGGATGTGTTTATCTCTTTAATGCGAATGAACACCCAATCAAAATGACAGCTGACGCTCTCTCTGTCTGTTAGCGTAGTGATACATTTCGTCAGTGACGATCTGTTGCGGCTTCTAGCGTGCTCGAATTGTGTCGCCTGCTAAGGACTAGGGCTTGAAAAGACCCCTAATCCAAAAACGACTAGATATGTTCCCCTGTTCGAAATATCTCGGTCTGATATCAGCGGTGGAAGATAAAGCTGCGACATTTTCAATTGGGTGGGGTTTATGCGGGGGTCAACTTATGGAAAAAAACAATGTGCTGAGATATTTTAAAGATTTTTACATTTAACGAGTTTTCACCCTCCAACATCAGCGAGGAACTCGTACACTGCAAGGGTGCTGGCGTGGTCTACTTGATAGCACGTTGCATTTGACCCGGATGAAGCCTTATCGCCGCAAGTCAATTTCTTCTGTGTATTATTGAGTAAAACATGTTCCTTTATTCTCGTCCGTCCGATTGGTATGTACACCGGTTCTGTGTTTCGGAGTCTATCCTTGGAACAATTTGCTCAAAGGAAAATATATTCGTAAGTAAGATTAGGGCAGCTTCTCGGATTTGTATGTATCCTTCCTTTCTTTTGGGAGACCGGCTATAAATATTGTTTCATTCCCAGATACGCTGTGGTTCGTTTTTTCTTATTTGACGCTGACATGTTGATGATATAGTCTGAATCCTTATATTCTCTCGCCCCTACTTTTTCATTTGATTGTTGTTGTTTTTTTGTTTTTTTATGTATTGTGTTTTTTTTTTAATTTTCGATTTTTTACAGAAAGTGTGTACACAGCTGCGTGCTCTAAGATAATGCCTTTTGAATAAACTTTTTTTTTAAATATTGAATGTTGTTTAACGGATCATCAACACAGTATAGGTTATTTAGAGCCGCCCCAGAGAGAGAGGAAGGATACATAGGAATCCGGGAACCGTGCCCTACTCTTATTATCGAATAGATTCATATGGTTCTTTAACGTGCTCGGAGGACAGACCGATACACGAGACTGCCCGGTTTACGTCCCCATCCGACAGACGAGGCTAAGGGAAAGTGTCTTGCCCAATAACACATCGACGAAACTCAGTGGCACCACGGAGGATTGAACCCGGGGCCTCCGGTTACAAATATAAAAACTGTTTGAGGTCATTGTCGTGTAAAACGGCGACAAAAACCATCATGCAGCGCGCTGCGGGGAAAGTTAGTTTGGTTAATGTCTATTGCGGGCCCATAGTTTATTTTAGGGTACTGTCGACGGAAGACAGGTCGTGAAGAGAGAATTATCTCAAGGCGCAAACGTATATACACGAACGTAGGTCCGGAGTACATATTTTAGTATTGTACCTTGTACGACATAGATGCATTTAGCCAAACTCACCACCAGATTCTATCACTATAACAAGATCACACCCTCTACATTCAATATTGGGCTGTTCTTTTTTTATTTTCCATCATGCTGCCGCATGAATGATTTTAGTACCGGTGGTCCAGAGTGGTGAGGCACTGTTTCAAGTTCACCGCTACGGTCGTGGGTACGAATCCAGCTCGTTCCCAGATTTCATGAGGCATGCAGTACTTGTCCTACTGGTCTGCCTTGCCTCCCCGACGAAAAAATCGACCATCATATATAACCTAAAATGTGCTGAAAATGACTTAAAACACCATGCAACCAATAGATGTGTTTTTTTTTAGAGTTTGTTTTGGTGGAACCATAGTCTCGATCGTCGTTTTCTCTTTAATCTGAAGGTATATATCAACCAGGATCAGGTGCCAAAGATACAGATTGTTGTCAGAATCTCAAGCATTTTTTACAAAGCAACCAGGGTCCGGTGCTCTGAAATTTAGACATGATGTAAATATTTGCAGATTTTTAGACTAAACAGTTATCTTTATTGAACAACAGCAGTTGCAAACCAGTTTGGGATCACATTAAATCAGTCAGAGAGAACATATGGAAGTTTGACTTTTTGAAGTCATCACTTTTGTATCGACCGTTAAGAGTAAGCTTGTTAGGAATTATTCTACATTTGTTGTACATAAGAAAATGCATTTCGAAGAATATGATATTCTTAGTTTTTTTTCTTATACATACGATACTGTAACTTTTTGACACCAGTGTTCATTTACCAACCAGGGTCCGTTACAAGTGCAACCAGAATCAAGGTAACGCAGTTTTGAGCAACCAGGGTCCGTTACGTCCATCCACCGTGATATTAGCAGTCTTCGCGATTGAGCATATTTATGTAAAGTAACTTAATTAATACGACATTGTTAATCGGCCTCCGTAGCGCAATAGGTTAACGCGCTGTCTTAGTACGCTTTCGCCGTTTCGGACGGGGTTCTAGTCCAGGTCTTAGCACTTTTAAAAACATTTTTTTTATGAATTTTCTTTTTCATGAAGAAGTAGTATTCAAATGCCTTTCAAATTCGTCAGATTTAAATATTAACAAACATATGCATAATAGCACGCACACAAACACGGTTTAGGCACGCACCCACAAAAGCTCGCACGCAAGAGCGATCCGTTTTAACGAATTGTGACTCTTATTATTTTCCCAAGAAGCTCCGGAATTGAAAAGTGCAACTGAAGGATAGACGGATGGGCGACATTCATGTGTATACCCCTTCCTCACATCCTGAAAACTACGATTTGCGAGAAATAATATTGCTGGTCTTTTTCCAACAAAAGAAAATTCCATATATATAACTTAATTTCAACAATATCCTTCAAGTGTCTCATTGTAAACAATAATTTCTCCCTGTCCCGAGTCAACACTTGAGCATGTATTTCACGTGACATACTATTGGCTACTGATACATGCTCTCTGTATATGTATACATGTATAATACGTGTGTGATTTTGGATTATTTGAAGGATATTTTAGGAAATAAGTATATACAAGATATGGAACATATGTGGAATACGCGGGTAAGTGTTTATAATTCTCTACATATTGATGTATTTACGTTATGCCTTACGCATTTTACTTGTTCCCTTTCGTTCAACAATACAACATGTATATAGTTACATTGCACGCCACTAAATATCCTCATCGAGTTGAATAATCTGTAGTTATCGGATATCTGAGCAAATTGCTATATAAACGTTTAGGCTTATATACCCGTAATCGCTGGGTGGTACAATTTCAAAGTTACCGAAGCGTTTATCACGCCTATTATGCAAATGCCTCGATATACGCTATGACAATATACCAGCCTAAACAATGTAGACAACAAACCAGCAAAGAACTTCATCTATAGGCGTTCTTATGTTTAAAACAACTTGAAATTGTATTATTTTATCGGGATTGTGTAGCTTTAAGGATAAATAGTATCAACCATAGTTGAAAAGAAAGGGTTGTAAATGTTCAGTATGTCATTCAGATACCGAGAGGTGTCATTAAAAGCTTCAATAACATCTGCCTGGGTATCTGTTGAAAGACTCAACATGAAATCCCTTTCATAGCAAAATAAAAACAAATCTGCGACAAGTGATGCACAGTTCGTACCCATAGGGATACCAACCATTTGTCTATAAACGGTTGTACCATACCTGTCGAAAATATTATCTAATAGGAAGATGAGCGCTTCACAAACTTCATAGCAAGTCCACATAGTATAATTGTTTAAACTGCCGTGAGTTAAAGACGCTTTAATATTATTACATGCCAAAACTGTACTATATTCTCTAGCGAATGTTTTTTAAATAAGATAAATTAGCTTGTCTTTAATAAGATGATGTGGTGAGGTTGTATATAGTGTAGAGAAGTCATAGGTACTTATTGATGAAACTTGACCTTTATTGAACATTTTATCAAGAACGTCTCCTGAACTTTTTATAGACCAAAATAAATAAATTCCAGAGTTTTCATACGTTTTATCACAATATAGTTTAACGTGATCTTGAACGTCAGTAAGAAGTAAAATTTTGGAGATGTTTGTTATGGTGCAGGCACTAGAATTAGAAATAAAGCGAGCCTTATACGGATTTTTATGTAATTTAGGAATCCAGTACATGGTAGGCAGTTTATTTTGCTTATCGTTTACACCAGCCTTGAAAGTAGTGCACCGAGTGATATGTGCGGAAACAACATCATCCTCAGTAGAATTAACTGGAGTATACGAATTGGTGCTGCCGAGTTCCAGAGATAAAACATTGACGTAATGTAGGCGTCAAACAATAATTACATTATTAGCTGCTTTATCAGCAGGAACCAAAACAAATTTATTATAAAATTCCTGAATTCCCGATTTTAAATTACGACAGGAAAACCTAGGTCTCGGAGGTAGTAAAGAGGGGTTAGCATTATAAAAGTTAATACGTGTATCTATAATTTTAAGAATTGACTTTTTCCAAGTAGAAAGCGAGTTTGGGTCCGCATGTTCTCTACGACACCATTTTATACTAAATCTTCAATGGAGTGGGCGATCTGGGCAAGACAGGCATTAAAATCAATTGTTGAAGGTAATCTGTATTTAGGACCTTTCGAAAACAAATGCCGAATACGTTTATCAACAATATCAAAATTACCAGTGATGACATGACCTGCTGGAGCATAGCAACATTTCGATGTTTTGCATTCACATTCCTTAGGAGTATATGTACTATATCAAGGTCAGAAACTATTTTGTTGTAGTTGAAAATAATATTTATAATTGGTTTTTTATACTTATACCAAATAAGACTTTCGGAATTTTTGAAATATTTAGGAATAGAATCAACTACATGAGTATCCCGAAAAATACTAGGCATGTCAATAAAATCAATACCTTTAATAATATATAGTAGTTTTAGAAAATGCCTGACGTGATCAGACTCCTTGTCAATATGGGGTCGGAGAACATGTTGTGTGTAGCTTTGAACTATGGAAGTAGTGTTATACAAGGGATCTGTACGAATGAAAATTTTGTCGGCTTCCTCGTCGATCAACTTTAGTGAAGAAATAGACAAAGAGGAAAGCCGTGAAAGCATAGAATGCTTTCCAGACTGTTTAAAAATAGTATGTAAATCAGCGACAGAAATAATTACACGCGAATTACGTTTGATGTTACCATTACGCCTACGACCATGAGACCTAGATTTACGCTTTCAAATAGAAAATATAGAAAAAATGTCAAGATTAGGACATTTAGAAATATTTCTTTCTTAATAAATATTGTTATTAAGGCCGAGTGGATAAGGTGTCTGTAAGTTTTTCATCCACTTAAGTTCTGCAATATGTCTAGCTTTTATTTTGAAGCTTTTAGTAGCATCATTATCAAAAGATATATATTCAACCGGTTGAACAGTTACGTAATTAAAATTATGACCTGACTGACGAAAGTGTTGGTACAAGTAATTTTTTTAACTTTTTAGGATTACTTATATTTGTGTTCACGAAATCGAACTTTTGAGGATCGAAAATTGCAAAAACGGTCCACCATTTTATTTTAATTTGACTATCGGTCAGCCATCTTTAAACGAGTTGATTATTATTATTGACCAAATTAGTATAATTCCGGGAGATTCTGACACAATAAACACGAAATATACCGTTTAGAAATCGACGAACGTGTTTCTTAATTATATCTTGGAACTAAAATTATCAAAGGTTGGGTACGATAATTCTCTTAATGAATTTGGTTGGACATTATAAACAGAAGCTTACAGTTAATAAAACGGACTCGAATACAAATTTCAAATAGCTGCATCCATAGACTTCCGGTTTTAAAATGTAACGGCATAGTATAAAACCTGGAATGGAATCATGGAATGGAATGGAATGAGATTGGAATGATATTGTTTTACAGCATCCATGTCAAAATTAGTAATGACATTTGAGATTAGAAAATCTGACCCTCTTGTTTTTGTTTCTCGCAAACTCATTACCAATCGGAAAGCTTTAGATACGTAAACTTAAACAATGTTATTGTTGAACAATGTGTTTACTTTATCAAATAGATATATCAATTAAAAATTAACCACTAAAACTAGAATAAGCGTTTGTCATAAATACAAGCAGGTGAACACATATTGCTATGATCATGTTGTTGTCTCTGTTAATATGTTTATGTCAGTGTTTGTGTGTGAGCCCGCGTGCGTGTGTGTATGTGTGTGTGTCTGTGTGTCTGTCTGTCTGTCTGTATGTGATTCGTTACATGGATACCGTTTATATTTGTATACAATGTTCCTTTACTATACCTCGTCGTGGATTGATTTTCGTGGTATATAAAATCTCTTGATTGTTTATTGGCAGTTCGGCTATATGTATAATAGGTATAACTCTAACAAATATAGCTTTATAATTATTTTGTACACGGAAAAGGTTTCTTACTGGGATTGCTTTAAGCTTCTATTATTTTAGCTCGACTTTTCTGAAGGACAGAAAAGAAATTGTTTTAACATATCAGTGACTGTTGATTATATAAATCAAACACAATAATAATATATTCAAATATGTGGTAGATTTACAAAGAACATTTGAAACTCAAAATGATAAATTATATTCAAGCAGGTATATTTACATTTCTACTACATATGCCTGCAATAACCTTGTGCGCCTTGTTGCACATCAGTTCCTAGTGAATATATTATTATTAGTTTTGCTTTATACAATCAACAGTCACTGATATGTGAAAACAATTTCTTTTGAACTATTCTAGTAATTAATTTTAATGATTTCTAAAATGTAAGTTATGTAGAAAAAAGGTTTTAAATAAATCAAGTTTGATGCGTGTTCCTTTAAAATAAATTGACCCTGTATGTGCTACATTTCTTCCATCATATATGAAGTACCTAATATACATAAAAATGAGTGGAGGCTGCTGACATAACTGGGCTAAGCTAATAATACACTGTAACATCAAATACAAGTTTAAAAGGAGTACATCAGGCTTTTCAAAAGGGTTTAGGGGTCCGACTTAAAATTGACAAATAATGATATATTTTATTTTAAAGCGCCTAAACATAATGAATGATCCTAAAAATGACCCCTTAGTTACAAGGAAATTCATTCTGTACAGTAATACGTGCTATCCTAGGTTACGCACCATGGTTAATTTCAGCATTTTATGCCTGATTCCGTCCTAGCTATATGGTGTATTCGAAGTTTAAACCTTAACAATATGGTTCGAACATCATATTTTGATGGATACAAGTGTTTTATCATGAATTGGAACATTTTTATAGTTTAAGATATTTCCAGAAAAATCCTGATGTACTCCCTTTAATAGGTTAGATGTTAGTATCAGTGAGATTTGTCATTGGATACTTTTATTTGAAAGAATTGTATTTAGGAAATGTCCGATATATTAGTGTTGTTCCCATGCTTTGCGGATGATTAGATTATCAGCTGTATGGTAATATAAACATATTTCACTTGTTTCCGTTTTGTTCCAACTTTCTTCCAGATTTATTCTGTTTTATCCTATAACAGGAAATTAAACCTTGAAATATAATGGAAAGGAATGAGTTTGGAATCAAAATATCATTCTATTCCATTCCAATTCCATTCCATTCCAGGTTTTATACTATGCCAAATGTAACAGCCCATTAACTTCATGTTCGTCTCGTTGCTATCATATTGCCTTTACCGTGTCATTTCTATCTGGACTTTTTAAGACATACATTTACATTTGCTTCCAATCCTTAGTTTAAACAAATCAAATCATGGTAATCGTAACATATCAACACTCAAAATATGTGCACCATACGTGTAATACATGGGTGTTATTTGTATTGTGGAAGATCGTTACGATACAAATAACAGATACGATTGTTATAACAGTAAACAGTTAACAGGAAGTGACGCACACTGAATTATTTTAACTCTCGGAGTTGTTCGTGTCAAACTATAAACTGTGTTGTCATGTGTGTACCTTTTATGTTCAATTATGGAAACTCCTAGACACAGGAAAGTCAAACTCAATTGCCCTGTTAAACAATGGATATAAATGGGCATTACAAACATTTTCGGTAACATTAGTATGGTTTAATACTTCGTATTTAATGTGAATTACTCCATGTTATACGGATTAAATGACTACCCGTTATCAATATTAAACTTCAGCATTGATGGCTTATTTCGTTCTGAATATTTAATTCAATAAATAGTTATTTTAAAGTTAAATGAGACATGTAAATGTTAACACATCGTCGAACTTGTATTAGTGGATTTTACCCCAAGTAGTGTATACAAAAGGTATGTATATACGTTCATACATTCAATTATAAAATACAGTTCACACATTATTGCAATAATGTAAAGAGCAGAACTATTCAAAACATTATATTGTTTAAGCATTAAATTTAGTAATACAGTGACAGGGCCTGTATATGTAATATGTATTGTAACAGTGCGAGATAAGCTGCTTAATTGTACATACACTTTATCTGTCATTACTTAGTTAAGTCCAGTTCGGATTCGGATGTTTTGGTCCTAATGCATAGTTTCGACATATTTTTCATAATAACGTATCCTTTGTTCTTTGCTTTGACTAATCAATACATTTAAATATAAAACCGTCCATACTGAAATTTGGCATTTTTTTCTTGAACTATCAAAAACGACTACTTTAGAGCAATCTTATCATCATTTCATAACTGTCAAGAATGGCGAAGAAATCCTGGCTGAGGTTTTCTTTGGGTGATTATGTATACTAGTTAATTTAAATCCACACATGTATACTAAAATAAAAAAGAAAGGCACTAAAGACAATTGTACCTATACTATCGATGTATTATATGTTATATTTAAACGTTTAGTACAGAATAATGTATGATGAAAGATGTTGGAAACAGTTAGGAAGACATCATAGTTGGGTTTAAATTTAATTTCAAAGTTCTCTTGCAACTCTTCTGATTTACATACCTCAAATAAGTTAACCTATCAGTTTCTGATATTGCTTTACATTGAATAAAAGTTAATTACCTAATTTGAAAGGCTAATTTGTTTACGTTTGTAAGTCAGACAAGATGTAAGAGAAAGTTTAAATGAAATTAAATGTCAAAAATGCCTTTGCTTTTATTTATCCCTGTAATTGTCGTTTGATTTTAATTCGTGTTGTTTTTGTTTGGCTGTGTTCTCTGAACGCTACATGTTATGTTCGACTGTTATATTTCGGCATTTTTTTGTTAAAGATGGCATGACTCTGTCAATAATGTCTAAATGTACGGAATTCAAAAATCTTCCAAAAATCGCATAATAAACAAGCTATATACTAAATATAAACAAAATCCACACAAATATTTATTTTCAACAATCCAGATCAGAAACAAACATATGCATAACAAGAAGATGGCAACATCACTTTGTTGATGCCAATAGGCTTTAGCTACCCCAAAAAAGAAACACCAAATAAAGACCCATGGCCAAACCATTTTTGCCCAAATTTACTTCCTTTAAACGAACTTTATTCTCCATTTATATAAATGCTACATACAATGAGAGTGTTTTTTTCAAACAATAGTACGTAATTATGTTGCCTTTATAACCTATATGAGGCCAACAGATAAACCGCCTAAGTCATTGGTAAATTCATCTTAAGTATTTGAACCTAGCATCATATTTTATGCAGAAATATATAACAGTATAAAACCAGAAAAAGTAAAAGTAAAAGTAGAATTCGAAAGCGTTCCCTTTAAACGAACTATGTGACCTTCACAAAAGAGCCATTTTATTGCATAGGCATTTACAAGCTCCGTTTACTTTCAGTGTAACAGGAAACGTCAATATTCACTCCTATTGACGTGTAGTGAAGTCATATTGAGTGTGTAAAATGGTGAAATTTTCTGTTCATGTCAAAGAAGTATGTCACGTGATGTAAACAATGTTGATTTCATTGTGAAAATTCCCACGAATTACACATTTTTGATGAAAATTAAATGTTAAAACCTATTGTTTTGTTCTAATTATTCGTTTTATATTAAAAATGCGTATGCAATAAAAAAAGTTATTAGATTTGTATAGGGATTTTGATTTCAATGGCCATATTGGTGCGATGATTTACACAAAACAATATTTTATTAATTATAAGTAGCTGAAATACAGTCAATGTAGGGTAATTTATAAAGCAGTCTACTAAGCCTGAATGGGATAACTGAAGCGAGACAAACCTCATTTGCTTGGCTCATTGATCGGTTTGGTCCAACATATAATTTCAACAAACGATAAGACCGTTGAATACTCTTAGTAAAACTGTCATTCATACTAATATCCAACGACTTACATCATAAGCAAATGCTTCACAAATGCTAAATAATAAAAGCGGAGTGTTTTTATATTCTTATTGCTACACAGGCTATGTAAATATACATGTCCTTTTAACGAAAACAAACAGTTCCTAATGTTGCTAGGCTGGGATTATATACTGAAAAGAAAAAGAAACGCATACTGGGTATTTCCGCTATATATTGCATACTCGAATGGTACAGGGCGACATTAGGCCTGTCCTTTTGATTGAAAGGTCTCCTACATGACAGAACCCTTTCTGTAATTAGTTGTAGCCCCGTTTTATACAAAACACGTTGAGATATATCTGAAATATTACGTCGAATTAGGTGTGTATAATAGTTTAGTATAACAAACAATTTAATTATGCGTTTATTTTTCCTTTCAGTTTATGTTTACTTTTTTTGGATATATACAGGTTTTGTTTTAAAGTAGGAGATGGCTATCGATTCAGGAATCACGAACATTAGTCAATGTCGCTAGACCAGGAATATGACTTGTACAGGAAAATGGTCAAAGTAACAAAGTCGCTTGGATGAAAACATCTTATACACAAATGAAGCAATAGCCATCAAATACGCAACATTCGAATGCATAGAGCTGACCAAATTACCAACAGTGTATCGTAGTGCTACAACATACACACAACAAACGAACATATAGTTAGTACCTTAAATTTAACATTTAAATCCATATATGTTCAAGAAACATGTCTGATAAACTCACAAATAAGTATCTAGCGACATAAGGGCAGATCCGTAGCCAGATTTTAAAAGACACCGAGACAAACCTAGACGGGAGGTCTCTGTGTCTTCCCCCGCATTATTTTTAAAGACATGTTTGAGTTTTTCGTACTGTTACTGTGTATTTTCAAACTATATACTGTCATGCATAATGTAATATAGGCGGCTTCGTTTCAAATAGATCTAGCTTTTCAGCAGTTGGTTCGGGGATGACTTCCGCGCATCGCGGTACCTGCCATAAACAGGAGGCTATATAGTGTTATGGAGTTATGATGAAAGCTGTAATTCAGACATGAAAACAGCCGGATCTAGATCTATACGCACTTATGTCCACCATAAGGTCTTCTTAGAACGGAGTCAAACAAAATGCAAGAATTAATTGTCATTCTTGCTGTTTAAACAAAGGCGTAGGAATAGTGGGGGTGTGAGGGTAGGGGGAAGCTTGCAAGATGGGAGTGTGACAGAGTATATGTTGGCCCCCTTCCACTCACCCCAACAATGTTTTTTTCCAAATTGCGTGTTGAATCCACAAAAATCAAAAATGTGCTTGTGTTCGGAAATGTTAATGTCACCGGGCATAACATTAGCCATTTGACATTGAAAGATAGCTGCATTTATTGTGTTCATTAACATGTTGACACGTAACGATCATTATTCACATGTCCCCCACCCTCTCTAAATTAATACAGTTTAGCTTTTTAAATTTATTTCAGCCTTCGTGTTTCAATGAAAGCTTTACAGACGTCTTATTTCAGATTTATTTCATTTCTGTCAATAATTCTACATATTTGCTAACTAAAATAACACCGAGGCAACTCCAAGGTAGTTGCCTCAGTGTGAGCTGCCTCAGTATTTCTCAGTGTGAGCTGCCTCAGTGTGCCTCCGTGTGAGCTGCCTCAGTGTGAGCTGCCTCAGTGTGCCTCAGTGTGAGCTGCCTCAGTATGCCTCAGTGTGTTTCAGTGTGCCTCAGTGTGCCTCAGTGTGAGCTGCCTCAGTGTGCCTCAGTATGAGCTTCCACAGTGTGAGCTTCCTCAGTGTGAACTGCCTCAGTGTGAGCTGCCTCAGTATGCCTCAGTGTGCCTCAGTGTGAGCTTCCTCAGTGTGAATTCCTCAGTGTGAGCTTCTTCAGTGTGAGCTGCCTCAGTGTGAACTGCCTCGGTATGCCTCAGTGTGCCTCAGTGTGAGCTTCCTCAGTGTGAGCTGCCTCAGTATGCCTCAGTGTGCCTCAGTGTGAGCTTCCTCAGTGTGAGCTTCCTCAGCGTGAGCTGCCTCAGTGTGAGGTGCTTCGGTATGCCTCAGTGTACCTCAGTGTGAGCTGCCTCAGTATGCCTCAGTGTGCCTCCGTGTGCCTCCGTGTGCCTCAGTGTGAGCTGCCTCAGTGTGCCTCAGTGTGAGCTGCCCCAGAGTGCCACAGTGTGAGCTGCCTCAGTGTGAGCTGCCTCAGTATGCCTCAGTGTGCCTCAGTGTGCCTCAGTGTGAGCTGCCTCAGTGTGCCTCAGTGTGCCTCAGTGTGAGCTGCCTCGAGGTGTGAGCATAAACGAGGTACCTATTATGGGAACACATATTAAATGTATGTGTCTGGAGAGTACATGTTTACTTTAGATCAATTTATTTAAGCATGTTTGTGATCGATAAACATTTAAACAGCTGACTTAATACAGTCTGGTACCAACTCAGCGTCAAGCCAAAATATAACGTAACTTTATTGTGATTAACGACTGACTTAATATAGTCTGGTAACATCCCAGCGTCAGTCTTGCCTTTTTAGTATAGGCTATATTTAGGAAATGAAACAGTAACTAGAAAGAAGAGAAAATTATTCTTAATGTGAGTACACGGCTGACTTAATATAAGTCTGGTACTAACCCAGCGTCAAGCCATATATAACGTAATTGTGATGTGATTACGATTGACAATATAATCTGGTACCAAACCAGATCTAAAACGTATAGGAACGGGATTTAGTTCCGTTTAAACGACACAATAAATACTTCTCTTGCTAATAATATGCACAAGAAAGTGACATTATTAGAGTATACAGTCAGCAGAATGTAACTACCACCTTGGTGAGTTACAAAGACCCAATCCATATGGCAATGATTTTTAAATTATTATAAATAATATATTGAACTAAAAATGCTATAAAAGGAATAATTTGAAGATTTTATAGCAACTGAAGATAGCCTTCGGGCTGAAAACGTTTATGCGGCAGGATATTGTTTTCCTGGTAAAATTGGTAAAATAGTTAACCTATATACAGTGCGTATAGACAGACAGAAATATACTTGCATTGTCTGTTACTTGGCTATATAAATAAAAAATGAATATGAACCTAAGTGTGCATAATGCATAACCAAATAAATTTACAGGGGCACACGTAAAACACTGGGCGTGAGACATACACCCGCGAGGAATTCCCTAACTAGGCATGGGACACTAACGAGACATTTTGAAACGTCAACTTTGGTCGGACACCCGCACCCTCATGACCAACTGACGTTTTTCACTGTAAATGACAACAATTTTGAAATACTTGACAAGTTTTAAAAACCTATATCTCATTTTCTTATTTAGACAATTTTCAGTCGAATGATATATAATAAACAGTTATTTTCTAAATCAATAAAAAGAACGTTTTTGATACTGAAGAAAAAGTAGTTCCGGCAGTGAAAGAAATAAAACTTTTTTTCACACGTATGAAATACCACTTTTATTTCATTGCTAAAATCCACTATTTCACCACTTAGCATAAAATAAATAATTTTATGTCATATTTGTCATACCAAATGCAATATTCGTGATCAATGTTCTATTATAACATTTACGAGTAAATGATGAATTGTTCGGTTGAATAGACATTTTTGAATTTCCTCTATATACTCGTTACATTGTTTATTTCTCATTTTCATTTATCTGTTTTGACCTTAATTAAACAACTTTATTTTCACCTTCAGAAATGGGAATAATGCCCTCTTGTTAAGTTCGGTAAAGTATAAACATGGCTACATGTCGAACGGAGAAACACTCACGGCTTACTCTAATGATGTCAGGATGGTTGAAATTAATTCGTGCTATTATTAATAAGCACATACATGAGAACTGTCCAGAGGTTTGGACATTAGATGATGTCCTCGATAATAATAGGGAAGCTATACGTGACACAAAAACAAAAGGGAACCAGCGGAGCCTAAATCCACACTAATTTCGATTGATGTTCCCTGGACGTAAAAGCACAACGGACATTGAGCAATGGGATATACAAATGCTAAGCTTGGTCCTAGTGCATGTCTGTGGATCAAATATGAAAACCTATCGAGAAATATTCGACAAGGATATTAAAAAGCTGAGGGAAATATGAAACAAACTGTGTCATGCTGGCAGCCCGGTCATTGCCGATGACTCGTACGATACTTATTCCAAACAAATAAAAGACATTATCGAGATATACCTGAAGTATTTAAACGATGACACAGTTTCTATAGAGATGAAAGACTTCCTAATTCGCGTAGAAAGCGGATCAATGGGACTTGATGAACAAATTAAATTGTTAAAAGATTGGTACGACAGTGACAAACACATTGAAAACGCACTGGTGGAGGTTAATGCTGGACTTACGGAAGTCAGCGGTGAAATGGATGCATTAAGTGAAGGTCAGTTAATATTATTATTTGCACTTTGCAGGCAACATGTGCATTAACAAACATTTATAGTATATAGCAAACTGCATGAACACGATATTAATGTATAAATATATATTGTATATTCTATACATGTATAGAAACTATTCAAGCTGCTCTTTACGTGTTAAATTTCTGAAATAATAATGGGTTATATTATACCGCAAATGGGAAAACTCTCTTTAAAAATATAATATATAAAGCTGTTCAAAGATGTTCGTATGAAGGTGAATGTAAAGTCAGCAAGCATGAAGTTACATAAGTTACGTTTTCTGTATTTATAGACACGTTTAGTGATGTGTTGAGGCCCTAAAACACCTCCCCGCCCTACGAATCAGAAGTGATATTACTTACTGGTACTTTGGGATCATCGAACTCAATCACTATGACTAACGTAGATTAACGCTTAAGCCGGTGCTAGGGTGCGTGAGATGTGTAACATCCTATATTACTTCTCATAAACAGACTCAATCAAATCGAGAATTGTTCGCTGCTTCAGAAGAATCCAATTTTCTGTATTTATTAACATCGCAATAGCTTTCGTTCAGTGCCGTATGGCGGCTGTAAAAGGCCCCGTATTATGAATCAGTAGTGAAAAAAAAAAATGTACGTATTTACAACAATTTAATTTTCAGTAATTAAATCGAACGTATCAGTTGGCCTAGTTTACTGCATATGCAACTGAAACACATTACGATGTTTTTTTATTCGTATTTGGATTAACATTCAAAATGCTTCCATATTGACATCCGTCATGAGTGGCGTTACTTGATAATTTAAAAGTTTTACATTTACAAGAAAAAAGTGTATTGCCAGCATAATTATAGTTATCATTAGCAGATAGGTTTTAAAATAGCTATGAACCATCAATAAATACCGTATTCCTTAGTAAATAATGTTATGGTTTTAAATAACACTTAAAATTTCAATCTTTATTCTTTACAGCCGATTATCATGTCAGTTACAAGTTATTAGTAATATTATTTAATACTTATCGGTTTCCATCAATGTTGAACTGATTCATTGCTTTATTTTTAGATGATCAGAAAAGGATGATTTTAGATCAGAAAAGGATGATTTTAGATCAGAAAAGAATGATGCGAGAAATACATCTAATAACGTTAATGTTAGGCAGCGGAAGAGTACCGCTACCAGGAATGTCCTTGTTTTGTCTGTACAATACGGATTCGCATTGCTTAAACAAACTGCAGTCAGAGAACCTCAATTTGTCTACACAAATGAACACTTAGAATTATTATACACATGTACAGGATTTATCGTAGTATATAATGTGTTTTATTAAAACTAAGAAGTATAAAATAGGAGGATTTTTACATGTGTGTGAAAACTGAGATGCGCTATCTGTCTGCATCTCTGTATATCTTTGGTTATACCTAAATAACATGTGGTCCCCTATTAAATTCTCTAACAATAAGAGAGACCATAAGGAACTATATTAATTTACTGCATGGTTACTGAAAATGTTGATTGTATAGTTTGGTCTATTTTATAAATCGTTGAAGAGAAACTTTATCTTTCATTTCATTTGCTTCTGAGGTCGCTGTCCCAATATGAGTGTTTAAGTGTTAATGGGATGAAAACCGCAAGTGCAATTGTGTACGCGTGGTGTCTTACAAATGAAAGATTACACGCAACTTCGATGATTTATACTTTTATTGCTTTCCGGATAATGTTAGTCTCATTTTACATGAGTGCTGGAACACACCGTATAACCGAAAATCGCAAAGTCGGATATGGTTTCAAATCGGTTCTTATTTTAACGCTCTAACGAAACGATAGGCATTATCATGTTACATATAGCTGTGCATATTGATTGATACATTGTATTACAAACACTTAATATGTTATGATATTCAGATATGTATGCAGATTATGTCAATACGTTTCTAGTTAATATTAGTGGAAAGTATACGGAAAATGGACGAGTTATTGTCTGTAAACTTACGAAGGTTTACACAATAAGCAACATTTACACAGTTTCAAACCAAAACTCGACCCTTTGCGCATAGTTCTATTTGTTTCCACATTACCGAATAAATCTATAACCTTATCGTCTATGAGTGTGAAATTTCAAGGTTCCACACCTAGTAGTAAAGGATCTATAAGCATTTATTTGAACGAGATGAAGGAAATTTGGAAGTCGTTGCTGTCGGTAAGTATTATAATTAGACAGTCGACAAAGTCGAAACTAGAATGTTGTTAGCATCGGCATAGTGAAATTGAAAACGTCTCATTTTAATGCGTGGTGTTTTTTATATTTCAAAAGTATTGTCACCAAACTTATTAGTAAACAGTTATTAGTACACATAATACTAAATAGCGTTTCACATTGTAGCATGCTGTATTAAAATGTAGGATTCAAATATAGTCATATTAGTATTTTCCAGGTTACGAAATTGCAGCGATGTTACTGTAAAATTAAAATTTATGGCCGGTAGGCGATAAAAGTTGTGTTAGCAACACTACAAATGCTTGTTCTGTCTTTGTGTCTATATATTTATAATCGCGCGACGGTGACTTAGTAGTAGAGCGCCGCGCATACGGAAGGTCATGGGTTCAATCCCCGGCCGGGTCACACCAAATACTTCATAAGCAAATGGTATGCATTACAGCATATAAAGGGTAGTGTGCTAAAGCTGTTCGGCCAGGTGGCAGTATAATATGTGGTTGCTGGGTTATCAGGTCATGTCACGGCGTGGTAGTCCAGGGTGGCACATTATAAAGTTTAACATTGATCACACTGCTAGAAGTAGACACTGACGTGATATGATTGCAAGTCTGTTCAAAACGACTTTAAACCACAATACACACATGCACGCAAACACGCACACCACGCATTCAATCATATATTCACATACACGCGCATGTATCTTTTTTTTTTATTTTTTTTTTTCTATCTTTCCAGAAAGAAAAATGTTCATCTGCTATAACTGCTCGTTTTTTTTCCCGTTTTTTTTGGCATTTTGAAAAGCACACACAAACGTAAATATAAATCCAGTCCATACTTATTAAAAGGGACACATCATTGATATCATAGGACATTGGCTAAAACGAAATTTAATTTTTAGTCATTGACTGTGTTGTAAGAAAACTCTGAGTAGAGATTGCAATGTTACATATCACCCTTCAAGTATGAATGATGATCAAAACACGTTGTAGACTCCGTTTACTAGAATGTGCAATATTTTGAAAAGTATCTAAAATGTCAAAAACAATATGTTAATATTCAATAGCTATCATTAAAGTGATATCCCGATATCAACGACTGCCTGATATCTAGTAAACCGACTTTAACGACATCCCGAACCGACTGCATGGTCTTCCAAAGTTCTTTCATCTCGTTCAAAGAAATATTAATATCTCCTTTACTACTGGGTGGAAAACTTGGAAATTTCACACCACCTGTGCTCTCCGGTGGTTATAGATATAATTGGTATCGTGAAAAAAATAGAAGTAAGTGCAAAGTGGTGAGTTTTCGCTTGAAAATGTGTAAATCTTTCTTATTGTGTAAACCTTCGTAAGTTTACAGATAACAGCTCGTCTATTTTCGCCTTTAACTCTCGATATTGCCAAAGTAATGCTGGCGGTACGATTCCCGGGCATGTATGAACAAATACTATTCGTTTCGTCAGCGCGTCAAACTAGTAACCTTTTTGAAACTATATCCGACTTGGTGATTTCCGGTTATACGGGGTGTGGAAAGCCTGATCTTGCACATGGGAAGGGGAAGTGGCGGGGTGCAGATAAAAGTCACGCGCATCAACAGTTGCATGGCGTTATTGTGTAAACAAGCATGCAAATCGTTAGGAGTTGGCGACATCAATGCACAAAATATCCAAGATATGCAAGAAAAAATAATCAATCATGGGTATCCGACTCAGATAGGAAAATGCCAACGCTCGGTTAAGATAAATAATAATTACACCTCGCATTGGAATTCCCGATCTTCACTGTATACCGATGATTCTTATAGCATTTTGGGAAATTTTAAATAATTAATCTGCTTATCCGATAACGTCGTATACAGATTATTTTACTTGAAATATAATTGAATATTAAAGAAGGGGTGCGGTCCTGGATTATTTCTTTTATGTTTTTACTGTTGAAAATTATATGTTGCTACCTGTTAATTTGAAATAATATTAACTGTTATATGTTATAGGTTAATTAATTAATATGACTGTCAATAACAGGGACAGTATGAAAACACTTAATTAATAACATCATATTATTGGCGAAATTTATTCTTTGTTATCTGTTATTGAGAATATTTAATTAATGTCAGTAACTGTTTTAGTATTTTAGTTAATTGTTACCAAACTCAAGATATTGTTATCCTATTATGGCCCACTCCCCACCCCCTCCACCACTACCACCACCAATACTACCCTCACACTCACACACTCACACACACACACACACACACCACCATTATGAACCGGGTAAATGTGTCGTCGGACCGGAATTATTTTGGCTCATTGAAAGATAGGAAAAATGCACATTTTACAAGAGCTGTCACCAGATAAACCACTAACTGTGAACCCTATGATATGCATTTATGTCGAAAAACATACCCAGCCAATATCATTCTAAACGACTGTACTGGAGTCGATTTTTATTTCTACTGGCCGAAGGCCAGCAGAGCTTATGGGATGGCGAGTTGTCCATCGTCCGCCGTCCGTCCGTCGTCCGTCCGTCGATGCCTCGCTAAGACAATAGGGACTTCATTTTGCATTCGATATATATCAAACTTTACCACATTGTTAATATCAATGAATGCTCGGACAAGTTTGAAAACCAGTCAGATTGAACCAGTAACAGCGGAGTTATGGCCCTTGATTTAGTTAAAAATGCTGTATTTTGCATCGTTAAGACGATAGGACATTCATTTTTCATTCCATCTTGACCAATCTTTATCAGATTGTTAATATTGGTGAAAGCTTAGACAAGTTTAAAATTCAGCCAGATCGGACCAGTAACAGCGGAGTTATGGCCCTTGATCTAGTTAAAAATGCTGTATTTTGCATCGTTAAGACGACAGGACATTCATTTTTCATTCCATCTTTACCAATCTTTATCAGATTGTTAATATTGGTGAAAGCTTAGACAAGTTTAAAACCCAGCCAGATCGGACCATTAACAGCGGAGTTATGGCCCTTGATTTAGTTAAAAATGCTGTATGTTGCATCGTTAAGACGATAGGACATTCATTTTTCATTCCATCTTTACCAATCTTTATCAGATTGTTAATATCAATGAAAGCTCGAATAAGTTAAAACCAGCCAGATAGAATTTATAACAACGGAGTTATGGCCCTTGATTTAGTTATAAATTCTATATTTTGCCTCGTTAAGACGATAGGGCCTTCATTTTTCATCTGATCTTTACCAAACTTTAAGAGGTTGTTAATATAAATGATAACTCGGACAAGGTCGAAAACCAGCTACATCTGACCAGGAACACTAGAGTTATGCGCCCTTGAATTATTGAAACCTGCCATTGTTAGCCTTGTGAACACTCTAGCGCCTTCATTTTGTATTAAATCTTTCCCAAACTTAGCCACATTGTTGATTACATTGAAAGCTCTAACGAGTTTGAGAACCAGCCAGATTGAACCAGTAACACCGGAGTTATGTCCCTTATTCAATATTTGGTAATGTACACTGGAAACCCGAGGGGTCGCGGATTCAAATCTCACTGGAGACGATTTTTTTTTCATAGGAATCCTTGGTTCATGGGTTCATTTTTTTTTAAATATTTTTTTATTTTTTTTTTATTTTTTTATTTTTTTATTTTTTATTTAATATTTATGTGTTTTTTATTAAGTTGTTTTGTTGTTGTTTTTCCCCCATAAGAAAAATTGGTTCTTTTTTCTTTAATTGGGAGCTTAGGGGCCCTTGTTGGAACAGTTTTACATAGAATTATATGGAAAAACTTCAAACATCTTCTACAGGCCTTCTTGGCCCTCTTGTTCATTTTTTCTGCTAGTCTCCCAAATAAAGTCGTATCGGAAAAGCACAGTCATGTTTGTGTTGACATTGGGGGAAAAAGCACTACTGTCGAGGGCTACGACTCCGGAAGCAAAACAATACCAGTCCGATACCATGTGGTATATTGGGAAAGGGAGTTTCATGTAAATTGTCTATTGTAGAAAGCTTACTAGTGTCATAACCTTCGACAAATATATCAAGGAAAAGTTGTATGCAATGTTACACATTGCATCTGTGGACTCACTTGACTTTTGCAGATATAGTAGCGAAGATTGTCTGATGTTTCAGAAGAAATTAGACTCTTAGTAAGGTAAGTAATGACAATTGTTTTGTCAAACGGCAAGGAAATTACAGAAGCAAAGGCAGAGCGTGTTATTATGAAAACTAAATGCCCTTCATTTCAAAGTATGTATCAGTTGTGGCAATTGTGTATAGATGGCACTGCTACTGAACTTTTCCAACCAATTCAGCAATATTTTCGTCGACTTGAAGGTTGTTCGAAATTAGAGATTGAAGTGATAGTAAGAGAAAGTGAAATTTGGAGATGCCTGGATATAATAGGTATGAAAAAATAGAGCTATAACTTAATTTATGCGCACATATCATAAAATTGACGCAGAACCATTGTATTGTAACGCATTTTTTCATAAACTGTCAATGAACAATTTACATTATTAACAAGTTTCCACTTAACGTTAAGTTATTAACTCTTATATGTATCAAACTTAGATCTTTTTATATTTCTTTCTATTGCACAATAGTGTTGTTTGTGCCGTGTGGCGACCGTAAAAAGTCTCCCCGTACATCCAGTCAATATTGTTATTTTAAATCCTACAGGGATTGTATGACATTCATTGATCCAGTTTTTCCTTAAACACGTGTGTTTCATATACCGCGTTGAAGGTTTTGTGCTTATCGACATTTTGACCCATTTTATTAGGGCTTCCTTAACTTTCCTCATTATCTTGTATTAGACACTGATGTCGAGTTTTGGACCTCTTTTAACAGTCCGTAAGTTTACTAATTACTTTTTATGGATCTTTGTTACGATTTTATTTCGTATCTCTAATAAATACTAATTGGCCCTTATTTCGCTTTTCGCAGATTGGTATTACTCTCCAAATTAACAATTATGAGTCTAATAGTTAAAACTTTAAAAATAAATCTTTCACCTCTTCGGTTACAATCTGCGTCATCAATAAAAATTCCACAAAATTACTCTTCATTTCTTAGAACTAAATCATATGTACGCCTTACACCTTTAAATCTTCATTCGGCAACCTCGTTTCATGTTCCTTCGAATAATATTACTAGGATTTTTAATAATGGCTCAAAAGTTTCCGTTACTCCTCTACGATCACCTGTTTTGAGGAAATACCATATAAAGTCACCTTTCAGAAATCATTTAGTTCATTCAAGGCGCAGGGTGTTTCCCTCTATTAATAAGTGCAATACTAAGAGGTGCAGTTGTTGTAATTATTTATCTTGCAAGTCCACCATTAAATCAGCTGTTAATGGTAGATTGTTTAATGTATGTCTAGCTTCAAATATTGATTGACGTACATCTCACGTCATTTATGTTCTGACTTGAAATGCACAAATTTGCGGTATACAATATGTTGGACTAACAGGTCGATCCTTAAAAGTTCGATTTCGTAAACACAAACATAATGCAAGTAATCCTAAAAAGTTAAAAAATTACTTGTACCAACACTTTCGTCAGTCAGGTCATAATTGTAATAACGTAACTGTTCAACCGGTTGAATATATATTTTTTGATAATGATGCTACTAAAAGCTTTAAAATAAAAGCTAGACATATTGCAGAACTTAAGTGGACGAAAAACTTACAGACACCTTATCCACTCGGCCTTAATGACACTATTTATCAAAAAGGAAATATTTCTAAAGATCCTAATATTGACATTTTTTCTATATTTTCTATTCGAACGCGTAAATCTAGGTCTCATGGTCTTAGGCGTAATGGTAACATCAAACGTAAATCGCGTGTAATTATTTCTGTCACTGATTTACATACTATTTTTAAACAGTCTGGAAAGCACTCTATGCTTTCACGGCTTAGCTCTTTGTCCATTTCATCATTAAAGTTGATCGACGAGGAAGCCGACAAAATCTTCATTCGTACAGATCCCTTGTATAACACTGCGTCCAAAGCTATACACAACATGTTTTCCGACCCCATATTGACAAGGAGTCTGATCACGTCAGGCATGTTCTAAAACTACGATATATTAATAAAGGTATTGATTTCATTGACATGCCTAGTATTTTTCGAGATACACATGTAGTTAATTCTATCCCAAAATATTTAACAAATTCCGAAAGTCCTGTAATTTGTTATAAGTATAAAAAGCCTATTAAAAATATTATTTTCAACTACAACAAAATAGTTTCTGACCTTGATATAGTACATAATACTCCTAAGGAATGTGAATGCAAAACATTAAAATTTTGCTATGCTTCAGCAGGTCATGTCACCACTGGTAATTTTGATATTATTGATAAACGTATTCGGCATTTGTTTTCGAAAGGTCCTACATATAGATTACCTGTAACTATTGATTTTAATGCCTGTCGTGTCCAGATCGCCCACTCCATTGAAGATTTTAGTATCAAATGCTGTCGTAGAGAACATGCGGACCCAAACTCACTTTCTACTTGGAAAAAGTCAATTCTGAAAATTATAGATACACGTATTAACTTTTATAATGCTAACCCCTGTTTACTTCCTCCGTGACCTAGGTTTTCCTTTCGTAATTTAAAATCGGAAATTCAGGAATTTCATAATAAATTTGTTTCAGTTCCTGCAGATAAAACAGCTAATAATGTAATTATTGTTTGACGCCTACATTACGTCAATGTTTTATCTCTGGAACTCGGCAGCACCAATTCGTATACTCTAGTTAATTCTACTAAGGATGATGTTGTTTCCGCACATATCACTCGGCGCACTACTTTCAAGGCTGGTGTAAACGATAAGCAAAATAAACTGCCAACTATGTACTGGATTCCTAAATCACATAAAAATCCATATAAGGCTCGCTTTATTTCGAATTCTAGTGCCTGCACCACAACAAACATCTCCAAACGTTTAACTTCTTTTCTTACTGCCGTTAAAGATCACGTTAAACTATATTGTGATAAAACTTATGAAAACTCTGGGATTAATTTATTTTGGTCTATAAAAAATTCTGGAGACGTTCTTGATAACATTTTCAATAAAGGTCAAGTTTCATCAATAAGCACTTATGACTTCTCTACACTATATACACCCTTACCACATCACCTTATTAAAGACAAGCTAATTTCTCTTATTCAAAAAACATTCGCTAGAGAAAATACTACATTTTTGGCATGTAATAATATAAAAGCGTTTTTTACTAACGTTAGTTTAGACAATTATACTATGTGGACTTGCTATGAAGTTTGTGAAGCACTCATCTTCCTATTAGAAAATAATTTCGTCAGGTATGGAACCACCGTTTATAGACAAATTGTTGGTATACCTATGGGTACGAACTGTGCACCACTTGTCGCAGATTTGTTCTTATTTTGCTACGAAAGGGATTTCATGTTGAGTCTTTCACCAGATACCCAGGCAGATGTTATTGAAGCCTTTAATGACACCTCTCGGTATCTGGATGACATATTAACCATTGACAACCCTTTCTTTCCAACTATGGTTAATTATATTTATCCTAAAGAACTTCTGCTTAAAAAAGCTAATATATCTGATAATAGCGTTTCTTTTCTTGATTTAGATCTCTCGATTGAAAATGGTAAAATAATTAGCAAAATCTATTACAAGAGAGATGATTTTAATTTTGGCATTGATAATTATCCCCACTTGGATGGGAATGTTCCCCGAGCAACTTCTTATGGGGTGTATGTGTCTCAACTTATTAATTTTTCTAGAGCTTGTACTCGAGTGGATGACTTTAATATTCGTAATCTTTGTATAACTAAAAAGTTACTCAATCAGGGTTACCGTTACCATAAACTTCGTAGAACCTTTGCAGAATGTTATTATCGTAACCCTTATCTTCTTTCCAAATATAAAAGAAATTTAAGAACTCTTCTGCGATACGGACTATCACAACCTGACTTCTATGATGATGTGATTTATAAACTTCGTAAGATTCTTGGTCATGATCACTTTCATACTATCTTTGTTAAACTTGTTAAAAAGTTTATCAAAAGAGGTTATGACCCTATCATTTTGCAACGTACTGCATGCTTGGTGGTGGACCCTTTTACAGTTCGCCACTATGCTTTCCTCTTAAATTGTACGATGACCGGACAGGCTGTGGATCCTATGATGACGCATACCTAAAGCCCATTGGGACGGTGGCGTTTGATGTTTGTCCATGATCTTTCTTGTCGTGCCCTTAATGGTTTATTCTCTTACTGCTCTGGCTTCTGCCAAGTCATTGAGTACCTTCATTGTGACTTTCTAGGCTATTGTTTTTTTGTATTATATTTACACGAGCATATTTGTGTTTTACTTATATTGCCTATTGATGCTGCCTTGTTGGTTAGAGATTATAATCATGGCGGGGATTTCTTTATTTACACTGTCTTGTTTTAATGGGATGACAGTAGGGTAAGTGTGAGGTTTGGTGAACCCTAGAACCGGTTTAAACCCCCAGTGGGCTACTTTGCCACTGACCGTTCCAAGGCGGTAGCCCTATTGTCAACCCTTTTGTGTTTGTGATGTCGTTTGCTTTTATTATTGCTTTTGCATTCTTGTTTGTCTGTTTGCGTGTTGTCTGTTTGCGTGTTTGTTTCTGTGTTTTGTGATTGACTGTCCTCCTTGAATGCTGCTTTCCCTGTCCGATCTTTTTATATTTATTTTTCTACTGACTGAACTTTTTTCTTCAAATTTCAAATAATATTAACACTTTTTATACATGTCTTAATTTGTTTAAATAGAAAGGTGGTGTTTATTATGTTCACCATAAAAATGATAGAAAGGTGATAAAACTTCGAGGACAGTGTCAGTTGCTAGGCAACCATTTCATTGTTGTTTAATTTGAGTCGTTCACTTTGATCTTTAAAGTTATTTGTTGTGACTTTGAAAAAATAATAATAATGCATTAAGAGAATAGCAGATGTGATAATTCGTGAAGCAATCTCAATCGTTCAAGAGGAAGAAGTTCAGTCAAAGCAAAAAGACGTAAAGTGATAACCAAATCTGCGTTGTTGACGCAAGAAAGGAACAACACTCTGGTCAACAAACCGGTCAACGTATACGGATGAAAATAAAGTCTCAATCAATCGAACAACTGTTGCATATTTTGGAAGCGTGCGAATCCGGAAAGGTAAGCTATGGACTGACGGATCTGCATATTGAAGCTAAACTGGATGAAGACATGCTCTTAGAAGGACTTAAAGGTATATTAAGTTTGTGTTAATTTATAATAGCTGCACTACTTACCACATTTAACATCGCACCTACACTATGAGACAAAGAGCGTCGTTTATTTCAAACTGACCTATAAATTCAGGTTTCTTAACAGTAAGTCTGTGTTCAAATCGTTAGATTCCGAGAATGATTGTTAAGCATTTCAAGTCCGCTTTCGAAATGTTTAATGTAATAGATGTTGTGTTTTTTTATATGAGTAAAAGTAGTAAAAATAATAGTATTAGTGATAGCTGTAGTAGGAACAGAGTAGTAGTGGTAGTAGTAGTAGTAGTAGTAGTAGTAGTAGTAGTAGTAGTAGTAGTAGGTTTGTGTTAATTTATAGTAGCTGCACCAGCACCACTTACCACATTTAACATCGCACCTACACTATGAGACAAAGAGCGTCCTTTATTTCAAAGTGACCTATAAATCCAGGTTTCTTAACAGTAAATCTGTTTTCAAATCGTTTGATTCCGAGAATGAATGTTAAGCATTTCAAGTCCGCTTTTAAAATGTTTAATGTAATAGATGTCGTGTTTTTTATATGAGTAGAAGTAGTAAAAATAATAGTATTAGTGATAGCTGTAGTAGGAACAGAGTAGTAGTTGTAGTAGTAGTAGTAGTAGTAGTAGTAGTAGTAGTAGTAGTAGTAATACCAGTAGTAGTAGTAGTAGTAGTAGTAGTAGTAGTAGTAGTAGTAGTAGTAATACCAGTAGTAATAGTAGTTGTAGTAGTAGTAGTAGTTGTAGTAGTAGTAGTAGTAATAACAGTAGTAGTAGTAGTAGTAGTAGTAGTAGTTGTAGTAGTAGTAGTAGTAATACCAGTAGTAGTAGTAGTAGTAGTAGTAATACCAGTAGTAGTAGTAGTAGTAGTAGTAGTGGTAGTAGTAGTAGTAGTAGTAGTAGTAGTAGTAGTAGTAATACCAGTAGTAGTAGTAGTAGTAGTAGTAGTTGTAGTAGTAGTAGTAGTAATACCAGTAGTAGTAGTAGTAGTAGTAGTAGTGGTAGTAGTAGTAGTAGTAATACCAGTAGTAGTAGTAGTAGTAGTAGTAGTAGTAGTAGTAGTAGTAGTAGTAATACCAGTAGTAGTAGTAGTAGTAGTAGTAGTAGTAGTAGTAGTAGTAGTAATACCAGTAGTAGTAGTAGTAGTAGTAGTAGTAGTAGTAGTAGTATTACCAGTAGTAGTAGTAGTAGTAGTAGTAGTGGTAGAAGTAGTAGTAGTAATACCAGTAGTAGTAGTAGTAGTAGTAGTAGTGGTAGTAGTAGTAGTAGTAATACCAGTAGTAGTAGTAGTAGTAGTAGTAGTTGTAGTAGTAGTAGTAGTAATACCAGTAGTAGTAGTAGTAGTAGTAGTAGTGGTAGTAGTAGTAGTAGTAATACCAGTAGTAGTAGTAGTAGTAGTAGTAGTAGTAGTAGTAGTAGTAATAGTAATACCAGTAGTAGTAGTAGTAGTAGTAGTAGTAGTAGTAGTAGTAGTAGTAGTAGTAATACCAGTAGTAGTAGTAGTAGTAGTAGTAGTTGTAGTAGTAGTAGTAGTAATACCAGTAGTAGTAGTAGTAGTAGTAGTAGTGGTAGTAGTAGTAGTTGTAATACCAGTAGTAGTAGTAGTAGTAGTAGTAGTAGTAATAGTAATACCAGTAGTAGTAGTAGTAGTAGTAGTAGTAGTAGTAGTAGTAGTAGTAGTAGTAATACCAGTAGTAATACCAGTAGTAGTAGTAGTAGTAGTAGTAGTAGTAGTAGTAGTAGTAGTAGTAATACCAGTAGTAGTAGTAGTAGTAGTAGTAGTAAGTTTGTGTTAATTTATAGTAGCTGCACCACTTACCACATTTAACATCGCACCTAGACTATGAGACAAAAAGCATCGTGTATTTCAAACTGACCTATAAATTCAGGTTTCTTAACAGTAAGTCTGTGTTCAAATCGTTAGATTCCGAGAATGATTGTTAAGCATTTCAAGTCCGCTTTCAAAATGTTTAATGTAATAGATGTTGTGTTTTTTATATGAGTAGATTTAGTAAGAATAATAGTATTAGTGATAGCTGTAGTAGTAGTAGTAGTTGTTGTTGTTGATGTTTTCGTTCTTGTTGTAGCGGTAGTAGCAACTCTAATAATAGTAGTTGTAGTAAGAATAATAGTAGTAGTAGTAACAGTAGTAGCAGTAACTGTCGCAGTAGTAGAAGTAATAGTAGCAGTAGGAGTAGTAGTAGTAGTAGTAGTAGTAGTAGTAATAGTAGTTAGTGGTAGTAGTAGTAATAGTAATACGTAGTAGTAGTAGTAATTTTTTACCGAGTATATATATATATATATATATATATGTATATAGGTGGATACTATATATATATAAATCTATATATACATATACAATATCTAATGTTTGTACTTGTAGCTTATAGATCCCACGTTACAGAAAGTTCGCTATTCTGAATTTAATTCTGTCACAAATAATATAATAATAATAATTTAATAATACTATATCTAAATTCAGTGTATCAGTATGATCTGGCGTCTTTCTATGGTAAAATGTTGTATATATATATACCCGAGGTTATAATCATGTAAAGTGAATCCTCTACCGTATACATTATACGCTATGGTTGTCGTTATTTGACGGAAAGGCACGAACATATCCGACACGTTCAGTAGTACGACCTAAGTATCACCCGTCCACCGAAACCAATCGTTTTAGGTTGGCTAGGTGGCCGAGGGGTCTAAGGCGTCGGCTATTGTGCGAGGCGAAGTTGGTGTCCTAGGTGCGGGTTCGAATCCGCTGGTAAGTGTTTTGTACACAATTTTCTCCACATATATGAATTATGTGAATTAAAGTGAATATATAATTCACATAATTCAGTGTCCTTGTTAGACGCAACAGAGGACTTGTATAAAATAATAAACGTTGTATGGTATGTAGTCGCCTATCTGTGAAATTCCAACGCTGGATTTCTGTAGATTTAAAGAGCTACGTCATACTATAACGTCATAATTGTCATTCAACTATCGGATGGCGTGGTGGTGTAATGGTAAGCATACTTGCCCGTAAAGCAAGAGGTCCGTGGTTCATTTCTCGGCTGCGGCACGCCGATTTTTGAAATGACAATTATTCCGAATATTTCATAATTCAGTGTCCTTGTTAGACGCAACAGAGAACTTGTATAAAATAATAAACGTTGTATGTAGTCGCCTATCTGTGAAAATCCAACGCTGGATTTCAGAAGGTTTAAAGAGCTACGTCATAATATTACGTCATAATTGGCATTCAACTATCGGATGGCGTGGTGGTGTAATGGTAAGCATACTTGCCCGGAAAGCAAGAGGTCCGTGGTTCAATTCCCGTCTGCAGCACGCCGATTTTTGAAATGACAATTATTCCGAATATTTTATATATATATATATATATATATATATATATAAAGGAAACACTGCTTGTAAGTCTTTTTTTAAAGTTATACTATTCAGATATGTCCAAGTGTGAACGTAAAAAAGTGGACTATGTAATCTCTTTGGCGAGTTTTCGGTTTTCGCGATTTCGGCGAACATTTGCATGAAATTCGGCGCTTTGAGAGTGATACAATTTATGAAAAATATAGTTCAAAACATGAGCTGCATTAATTGTTATGATTTTTTCCGTTATAAAAAATAGTTTCGATACCTTATCAACAGAATAAATTTTAAAAATATATTGCTTTATTTTTGGGGGCAAAACACACACATGTGCAAAAAAACAAAAGAAAACATACATTTTGACCAAAGATACATTTATATGGTATGTGATATTCTTTAACAATAATAATTCATCTATTTGTCTTCCAAAATATAAATAAAAATGCTTATTTTTGTTCACCTATAAATTAAAATCGTCGCGTAAATACGAGCATGTCCTATAATCTGTCAGTTTCATAATACTGCGATTAAATCAACACATTTAACTCATCTTTCGTATTTTTAGCCTAATATTAAACATACGATCATTTTAAAATTACAAACACCGTGTTTAACAATTATTATAAGCATTTATTGGAATTATTTTGGTCTTAGGTCAGGCTGTACGACAATAGAAATATACATGTTTAAAATTTGAAATAGCATACAACTAATTAAAAAATGCTATTTAAGCGAACCGTGTGAATTCAACGTTTATTTTTAAATGCATCAGGTCTATAAGACAGCCTCATGTAGTACGTATTTTGAATGACAGTCACTTTGGATGAAGAAAACAATCTTAAAAGTGTTACGTTATAAGTTGAACACCTCTTATAGTAGACTTCGAAGTTTAGGGTAGTTATAGTTGTTGTGGATGATGATGTTTGCTTATTTCATTTTTTAAAACATCTTTTACCTTATATAACAGGAGCAAAGGATCGTCATACACAATATAAAATAGTTCAAGAAGGACAATGCTCATTCAAAGCAGGTAAAACATAATACTCGTAGTACTATCATGGAAGATATCTATTGATTTTGAGATATTTAGATCAAATTCCAAGTTCGGAGTCTCTAAGATTTAAGAAGTTTTTCATATTCTAGCCTGGTTCCCTGGCCTCCCACAATGCTTTGCACAGTAGGTCAGGTATTCACTGTCGAAAGGCGAATTCTACACATAAATTCAAGATGGCTGCCCATGCAGAAAAATGCTATTGAAAATGTAAACATTGACCGATTGGGAGTTATTCTACTGTTTCACTTCTATTATTTCGATGGATTTCATTACGAAAACATATTTTTAAATGGGCCGTTAGCTCATTTTGTTGTGATACAGCGTTAATGTTGTCAAATCAACTTCGACTCTCTGTGTGTTGTGTAAAATATGGGTGGGGTGTCATTTGCAAACATAGACCGATCGAGAATTATTCTACTGTGTCATGGCGAATATTTTTTATGACTTTCATAACGAAAACATATTTTCAAATGAACCATGAGCTCGTTTTGATGTGATACAGCAATAATGTTGTCAAATAATCTATGACTATTTGCGTGTTGTGTAAACGATGGGTGGGGTGTCATTTGTTAACACAGACCTATCGGGAATTATTATAATGTGTCAGTGCTCACGGAATATATTTTTACAGGCAGGCCCTGATTTAATATTGACAGATCCTGAATTAATTAGATAGTAAAATATGGCAAAAAGGAACAAGCCATCACTAGACTTTGACAGGCCCCGGGCTTAGGGCTATCGTATTTGGAGAGCACTGTGTGTTATGGCAAATATTTTAACGGAAACATATTTTTAAATGGACGCTCAGCTCGTCTTGTTGTGATACAGTGATTCAAGAATGACCATGTACATAGAGTAAAGTAAAAGAAGTGGGGGCAGTACATAAAATACAGGTTACCGTTATATGACAGTTCATAAGGGGATTAACAAAACAAACAAACAAACAACAACGTCAGATAAATCAGACTAGGGGGAAAAGGTGGTGAAGGGTTGGTCCCATTTATAACTTTCACATCTGGTCAACCTCCGGTAGGTTGAGATATTCAGTAGGTGAAAATAAAGGGGTTTACTCGGACTTTATCCTCAAACTCTATATGAAAAACGAAAACATTAGACCATGATTTAAATTAAATGTATCCATATTGGTGTTTTAAAATCAGACAACACCACAAGAAGATACATAGAGGTACACAACAAATAAAGCTTTTAATATAATTATCACTACAAACTTGTTTTATAAAGGGCTAAAGTCAGTTGAGCACCAACGATAAACACCGAGTTTACCCCCTACCAGAATGTGGAGGTCTTTTACTTTATTGATCACTGATTGGTCAAATTATTTTGATGATGTCATGTTAAAGTTATGAATATGTAAACAACACCAAAACATGCTGATGAACAAATGATATTTTCGTTAAAGGGATGCAATCTTGAAGTCTTAATCAATTCACGCATTAAAATCAGCCGCCCAAAATTAGCCTTTTGATTTACTAATGATCCAGTATCAGCTGGAGGTTAAATCTGCTTGCATATATTTAAATACAATTTTGAGTTGTTACTTTTTTTCGTTATTCTACCATAGGTTTAAATATATCATTGGTGAAATGTAATCGACAGTTTATAGTTATAAATGCAAAAATGATTTGCTTCATACTGTTCTTATAATTAAATAAATTATTATATTATTGATTTAACAAATGCAAGTTATGTAGAAAAACTAACAGGCTTCATACTGTTCTTACAATTAATAATAATGATTGAACAAATGCAAAATATGCAGATAAACTGACGGGACACTGCTATTTTTAAAAAAAATAAAAACATTGCTATGTGTCCCTTTAATGGTAAGTCTCATTGTCAGTCTCAAATCACAGAAGCTTACATTTGAAATTAAAAAGGATTTTCCTATTAATCCATTTGTACTTAAAAAAGGATATTTTGAAGAATGTATTGGCGGAGTAGCCAACAGCGTACATCCATTTTTACAGAAATGAGGATCTTTGTTCACTAGCCCGTATTATTATATAATCATTTGGACTATTACAATTTTCATAATTAACCTGACTATACAATTTTCATAATTAACCTGACTATATAAAATTTACTAGTTTTTCACCTTCGATCTAGTGCTAATTTCAAACACTGTAAACCCTGACTTTCTGTGTAAACTCTGATGATCTGGTTTAATCATTGAATTTTGTTTCCAGGACAACTGACAAACATTTTTTTATTTTAATATGTTTAGGTTTCTGGGTTCAAAATTTACCAACAAAGAAAAGAAATGTTTGCAGACATTTGTATTGATCTAATTACTGATAAAAATAATCTTTGTTATTTTTACAAAAATATTATATAAATGCATGACATATAACTATTTATTATATACTTTAAAGTGAAGTAGTGGATATTTTGATTAAAATAAAGCTTTATATTTTCATTGTTTATATTTCACATGTGAAAATGTAATATATTTACACTCAAAATGACGTCAACTGCAACTGTTGACATTGTTTACATTGTTGACGTCATTGAGGTCATTGTTTTGGTGCATTATGTTATTTTGCGTAAATTTCCAGGTTGTGAGTAAATAATAAATTGAATATTTGTTGGTTTGTTGTGAATATAGGATTTATTTTCATCTCGAAGTGAGAAAATTGAAATATGTTAAAGCACTCGTGAAAATATAGTTTTTTTCACTTCTCGGTGAAAATAAATCCTATATTCACTCAAAACAAACAAATACCCTCTATATGTAGCTAATATCAGGTGCATGTTTACCCTAATATCAGTTGATGAATTGAATGCTGTTTAATGTCTCATCAACACCAATGTTATGAAGAGCTGCCCCAGAGGGACAGGAGGGATACGTTGGAATCTGGGAACCTGCCTACAAATCTATTTGGTTTAAACAATATGTATTCAAGAAATGTGATGAAAAATATGTCGAATATACATGTGCAGGATTTGAAAACAAGCTTTCGATGAAAACTTATGTACATTCATGTCCTGTAAATTGATGTCCTCAAATATATTTGCTTCATACATGCTTAAAGCTACATGACAGCAACATGTTTGTACTGAAAGTTTATTTGGTGTTTAACATAATTTTTCAGCACACTTTAAGATATAAATGACATACAGTTTTTTAGTGGTTGAGGCTGCCACCCAGGGCTTTTTTCCTGAAATTGTGAAGACTCTCTAGCCTGGCTATTTTGTGGGGGAAAATATATTCGTGGGTAGAACCAGTATTGTATATATGGTACCTCTGCAAGAATTGACAGTTCTTCACTTACAAGTCCTATTAGGATTTAAACCCCCAGCGGTGAGATCAAACTCAGCATCTTTAGTATCTTTATCTTCTCGACTACCGATGCACTTAGAAAAAGAAAACCTGACATTGAGAATGACCCTGACCTACATAAACACTTGTTTATGTTGTTGGCAGAGATTTAGTCGTTTTCTGCCTCCACACCTACCCGAAGACCAAAGAAACTACAATTTACAAATTCTTCTATTGAACAAATTTGTAGACAGCACCATCATATATTGCATTTTTGAGGGAAAAAAGTATTGATCGACAGAACTTAAATTAAACAAATTTGAGCCTAAATTTTGGAATTCGTCAGATATTTTTTATTGACTTCATTAATTGATAGGTATGGTTGGATACAATTATTATAACATATTCAGTCACCATGGTGAGCGGACGAGTGGAATTGTCCCGCCCTGGATCATTACAACTGGTATAGCATGTTGGAACCTGCGTCTTAATCTAATGTACTGTATTTAGAATGGCAAAGATGAGATGTCACTACAGAATAACGGTCTCCTCAAGAAGAGAAAGTGTCTTTATCCTATGTATATATTTAAATGGTTGTCTATGACTGATATGTACAATATCCTGTCAGGCATTTACATCCAGCATTGGATAACTACATAAACATCATTTAACTACTAATATACCATCTGGACTGCTGTGAAAATGGATTTAGATAAAGAGCAAAGATGATGTGACCATGTCAACTATAAAAGAGCTGTATCGCAGCGATGTCTCCCTGAAAAAAGAAAGGTGTATCCATTGCATATTTAAACAATTGTTTCTGACCGATAGTATTCTGTCTACAATCAGCTTTGGATTGCAGTTCAAGTCTGTGAGCAGTAGAGTCGTTTCATTGTAAATTTAAAGAGACATATGGCAATTTTGATGTTTTTATATAAACTCCTGGCATCTCATGTTTGTTTAGTCATTTTTATTAATTACAAGAATAGTATAAATCAAATATTTTTGTATAGTTCTAACTACTGGTTATATTGCACCAATATTATATTTAAACCTATGGTCGAATAACAGGAACTTAAAACTCAAAATTTGAAATATAAATTGAGATGCTAATTTCAAAATTTAATAAACACTTCAAGAATGTCGTGTGTCCCTTTAAGACAATGACACTGAAGTGTATGCCAGTATGAAACTTGTTATATTGTGTTTATTTAGATGATTCTATTTCAAGGTAAGAATGGATCACTTGGGGTGAAATTCAAAAAGGTATATGCTATCATTATTTATGGTGTATAAATTCAATATTCCACTAAATCTTTTAGAAAAATAGAAATCAAACATAGATATATTGTTGAATAAATGTTGGTGTCAATCTTTGTGATTTAAATTAGTTAGATAAAGTTGCAGCATGTAAAATCAGAATCCCTCTGTAGAGCATTAGGATCAGTTCTTGTTTAAGCCAAGTGCAATTAAAAGTATTTAACTTGATCTTAGAAGGCTCAAACATAATGTGTTTACAAGTAGGTTAGATTTTAGTTACTAGTAATTACTGACAACTGTCAAAAAAGTCTGTTTGTCTTCAACTGATAAGGAAATCCATGAGCAGATGTAAGTGATGAAACATATTGTAGAAATAGCATGCTTATCCTAAATCACTATCAAATCGCAAATGCAGAACTTAAATACACAGTTGCGAGATGGATATTTTCATGTGACAGCATGAGGTCATGACTGTGTCCAATTCCTTTATGGTCTGGCACAAATGCTGGCTGCTGTTATCACCTAATGAGTATCTGTCTTGGTTTCTTGCTATACTAGGGTATGCAGATGCTAAAAATATAAAATGTATAGCAAGTATAGGCACATGTACATTATCACTGTGTAGATAGTATTACGAAGAAAGAAACTCCATCCTGCTACTGAGTCTGTTCAGATACAGAGGCATACTGTTATATTGAATATACCATATGAACCGCTGTATCATGAACAGACGGCAAAAGCATTCATTTACAAATATTTTTTATGCGATGACATCCATCAAAATATCGACCGATCGATAATTATCTTCGTATTTCCTTTAACAATTATTGTCGTATTTATTGAAATACATGGTTTGTTTAAAGATTGTAATATTGCACAGAAAAAAATGCGCACATAACAATCAATTGCACTACGAGAGGGGTGAATTGCGTCTAAATAAATTATCTGCCCGTCGTAATTGGCACGAGTGAAAATGTAATATCCTTGCTTATATAAATTCCATCAAATCCGTGAATTTTTCAGGACCAGATATTCCTCGTTTTCATGTTACCACGAAACAGTCCTGTACTTACACACCATTCTCAATATGTATCCACATTGACAGGGTCATTGTTCGGGCACATTTGCGATAAACGAAATGGAATTGTATCAAAGTTACCACAATGTTGATTACTGTCTATGTACATGTACCAACCCTATAAAAACAATGTCTACTGGTATTTTGTGTGGAATTAAAAATGCCGCAATCTTTTGAAGTTGCCGTGTGGCGTCTGAAAACAGACGATCACCGCGATTGTATGACGTAATACAAAGATATATATTTTGGGGGTTCTGGCTCAAAGCTCTCGTTTCACTCGAGTTTGATCCAGAAACCCCCAAAATACATATATATAAACTCCTACCACAAGGTGCTGAAATAAGCTGAGCCAGTGTTATATTTTGAGATTTTTTAATAAAAGTTGAAATTTACACCTAAATCATCATGAAATGGTGATTTACTTGATTTATTAAAACTTTTTTTAGAATAGGGTAGTGAAGATTGTAAGTTTATTTTTTTTTAATAGTTATCAAAATTACAAAAATAGTCTGATTTTGTAATATAATTATAAAATGTTTTTTTAATACAAAACAAAATTTGTTTTCAAAATTACACCCAAATCAACGAATAAACACGAATATAATAAACTATGAGTTTTTACTAGAAAATCATATAGTTTGATTTTCCCGCATTAAATTTCTATATGGCTTTACTACTTCCCAGTATCTATGTCTTAATCTAATTATATGAGCACCACAACCAACACACATTTGATATTTTGCACTTATACCTTTTCCACATTTTAGACACGGTAAAACTTTACTTTGCTTTAATCTGGATTTATGTAAACTGCAATAGTTTGAATCTTTTGTTGTTTTATTTTTACAAGGCTCGTGATATCCAACTTTGAGAAATTGGCCAATGTTTTCAATTTTCTTAGTGTTTTCCATTTTCTTTTTCTTGTTATAATAAATATTTTTTTATATTTAAGAAAGAAAAATAATATAATATATATTACAAACATGAGTACCAAAGACGTTCATTACATTTTACAATTACACCGGGACGGATTAATTAATATTAATCAGCTTAGAAAGGGGTTAGATGCTCTTAAAGAAGTTCCAAAGGAAACTCTAAAAGAGGATTCCCAAACATTAGACAATTTACGCAAGAGACGACGTGCTAAAAAACAACGTAACAAAGAAAAGCAGAAATATGTTAAACTACAAGAAAATGTTATAAATGAACAAAAGCAGAAATATGCTAAATTACGAGAAAATGTTCTAAATGAACTAAAACAAGGTTTTAAAGATAGAAAATTAAAACTGGTTGAAAACCCAATATGTGGTTATTTTAAAGCATACGAGATGTCTATCGAGAAATACGAAAGGCCCTCAAAAAGTATTTCGTGATAAGAAATCCATTATCACAAAACAAATCAGCAAGGAGATAGCAGAGATGAATGGATTAAAGTTTCAATTGGGTCTCACTGTAAATCTATTTAAAGACGATGATGCTACCAAAAAATACACCACGGCAGTATTACGCAGTGAACAAAATGCAATCTCAAACCCCGAAAAAATAAATGAGTTTTGTGATGAAGCATGTGCTTATATGCAAGAGGGTCTTGACAGATTTACAAACACAGCATCAGGATTGGAGATTGATCACTGTGTTACGTTTTATTTGAATATTGCAAAGTATGAGCCACTAAATGGTTCTTCATATATTCCTTTACTCAAAGCATTAGCTGACTAGAAAGCAATAATAAACGTAAAAACCAATGATGATAAATGTTTGTTTCATGCAATAAATTCTGCTATTAATCCTGCTAAAAAGAATTCTGACAGATTATCAAAGTATCCTGATATATCGTTTTTGAAAAAAGATGGCATTGACTTTCCCACTCCAATTTCTCAAATATCCAAAGTAGAAAAACAAAACAATCTTGCTATTAATGTTTATGGATATATCATAACAGGAAAAAATAAAAAGATAACCATTTTCCCATATCACATATCAGAAAAACCAAAAGATATTGAGCGAATTAATCTGCTCTTAATATCTGAAGACATTGAGGTTGAAAAAGATGATTCAGAGAATGATCCAAATAATGAAGAAGGAATCATAGATGACAACTATGACCCTGATGATTATCCCGACAAACCAACAAAAATAACAAAATATCACTATTGCTGGATTAAAAATCTGAATAGACTACTCTATGACCAAAACAAACATAAAGGTCAAACTTACTTCTGAGATCGTTGCCTTCACGGCTTTTCTGGGAAAGGACTACTTACCAAACACAAAGAAGACTGTGATGGTACCAACAAAAATTCTTGCAGAATAGAAATGCCGCAAGAAGGTAAAAATCACATAAAATTTAAAAATCATCAAAATCAGATGCCTGTGCCTTATGCAATATATGCTGATTTTGAGAGTATAATTAAACCGCAATCAATCAAATTTGGAAAGAAATCTGAAATTCAAAATGAACACGAAGCTTTTGGTTTTGGATACCAAGTTGTTAGATATGATGGCAAAGCTGATGAATCTGTTATTTACAGAGGTGAAGATGTTGTTGAAACGTTTTTAAAACATCTAGAATGTGAAAAGAGCAACACTAATAATATATTTGCTCACCCAAACCCATTAATCATGACGCAGCAAAATGAGAAAGATCATGAAAAAGCAACACAATGTTGGATATGCGAGAATGAAATAGGTAAGAAATGCGGTAAAAACGGCAAAGTAAGAGACCACTGTCATTTTACAGGTGAATACAGAGGTGCAGCACATAAAAACTGTAACCTGAAACTAAAAATAAAACCAAATAAAACAATCATCCCTGTTATATTTCATAACCTCAAAGGATATGACAGTCATCTCATCATGCAAAAAATACATAAAATGTCAGGTAATATTACATGCATCCCAAACAATGTTGAAAAATATATATCATTTAGCATAGGACAACTTAGATTTTTGGATAGCTTTCAGTTTATGGCTTCGCCTCTGGAAAAAATGGTTAAAGCAACAGACAAATCTGATTTTAAAATTACTAAAAATTAGTTTGGGGAACAAACAAATTTACTTTTGCGAAAAGGTGTTTATCCATACGAATATATAGACAGTGTGGAAAGATTTAAGGAAACGCAATTACCACCTATAGACATTTTTTACAGTAGTCTCTCAAATAAAAGTATAAGTCTCAAAGATTACGAATATGCTCAAAAAATATGGAAAGAGTTTAACTGTAAAACTCTTGGAGACTATCATGATTTATATCTAAAAACTGATGTAACTCTGTTAGCAGATGTGTTTCAAACTTTTAGGAAAACATGTATGAATGCATACAAACTTGATGCTTTACATTACTATACAGCACCTGGATTATCTTGGGATGCTTTACTTAAACATTCAGAAATAGAATTAAAACTTTTGACAGACATTGACATGCACTTATGCACAGAAAAAGGAATGCGAGGTGGCAAAAATATGGTATCAAAAAGATATGCCAAAGCAAACAATCCACACGTAGCTGATTATAACCATGACAAGGAGAACAACCACTTAATGTATTATGACGCCACTTCCATATTCTGGCTTTGTTTGGAAAGCCAGAAACAAGAGTGGGGCATTTTCTAAACCAAAACCTGCAAAGGACAAATACTTGAAGTTGATTTGGAATATCCTAAAGAACTCCATGAAGCTCACAATGTCTATCCACTTGCACCGGAAAGATTAGCAGTGAAAAAAGAATGGTTGTCTGAATACCAGACAGATCTGTTGGAAAATAATAGCATGATAAATATAGAACAACTAGTTCCCAATCTTATGGACAAAGAAAAATATGTGTTACATTACAAAAACATGAAACAGTATTTATCTTTAGGCATGAAACTAAAGAGAATACACAAAGTAGTAGAATTTAATGAAAAACCATGGATGGCATCATACATAAACCTAAACACAAAACTTAGGAAAAAAGGTAAATCACAATTTGAAAAAGATTTTTACAAACTTATGAACAACTCTGTGTTTGGCAAAACAATGGAAAATCTACGCAAGCGGACTGATATAAAACTAGTCAGAACTGACGGCTCTGAAAATGAAACGATAAGAAAAATACTAGCCAAACCCACATTTGACAGGCGTATAAAGTTTTCAGATGAATTGTCAGCAATACATGTAAACAAAACAAAATTAACATTAAAGAAACCAATCTATGTTGGGATGTCAGTATTAGATTTATCAAAGCACTTGATGTATGATTGGTACTATAATACCCTAAAGAAAAGGTACGGAGATGACTGTACTTTATTATACACAGACACTGACAGCTTGCTGGTAGATATCAAAACAGAAGATGTGTACAAAGACATGGCTGAAATGAAAGATGAGTATGACTTGAGTGATTATCCGCAAAACCATCCACTGCACGATAATACAAATAAAAAAGTAATAGGCAAGATGAAAGATGAATGTGCTGGTGTTGCTATAGCTGAGTATGTTGGATTAAGACCCAATCTATATTGTATTTTGAGAGCGGATGAGCAGATGATTGAGAAAGTAATCGATAAAATGAAAGATAAATGTCCTGGTGTTCCTATATGTGAGTATATTGAATTAAGGCCCAAACTATATTCTATTTTGGGAGCGGATGAGCAGACGATTGAGAAAGTAATAGATAAAATGACAGATGAATGTGTTCCTATAGTTGAATCCAAACTATGTTCTATTTTGGGAGCGGATGAGCAGATGATCAAGGAAGTAATAGATAAAATGAAAGGTGAAAGTCCTGGTGTTCCTATAGCTGAGTATATAGCTAAGAATATTGGATTAAGATCCAAACTATATTCTATTTTGAGAGCGGATGTGCAGAATGTTAAGAAAGCAATGAAATATGAGGATATTGGATTAAGATCCAAACAAGATTCTATTTTGAGAGTGAATGAGCAGATTATTAAGAAAGCAAAGGGTGTAAAAAAAATGTAATCGAAAAACATATAAACTTTGAGAACTACAAGGATGCATTGTTTAGCAAGAAAAAATACACCCATGAAATGAATATGATACGCTCAATAAAGCATCAGATATATGGCATAACAGTAAACAAAGTAACACTGTCACCATTTTACTCGAAAAGATACATAGCACCAGACGGTATTAAAACTGATGCACATGGATTTTATAAAAACTTATAAATTTGGGTATCAGCAGGAACAATAAGTAGTTCTCCTTTGACAAATCCTCTCTGTGGCGCAGGTGATTTCAAATAATATACTCTTTACCTTGCGTCACCATATAATCTTTTAATCTTGTGAATATCTACACTCCACATTGGATCAGTTGCTCTGCGTCTTCCACCTTCTTGTTCCCCGGGTTGATATAAATATCTTACACTTGCATTCATACAGATAGGATCTTCTTTTAATGTTTTTGTTTCAACAAGAGGAGGCTTTGACAACTTCTGGTAATCTTTTTACCCAGTCTCTATTGCGTTTTTGCGAATCTATTTCCTTAGCACACTGATAGCCAAACAATCTTTCAGCTAATGTTCTGTTAATTTAAAATCTTTCTACTATAGCTTATTCTCTGTGTATCTCTGTTCTGCCTCGTCTGATATTTACTTTGTGTTTCGCCATCAACTGCGATACCCATGAATTCTCTGCCTGGATGAACTTGTAATAACGTTGGATATTTCAGATGCCGACTGTATATATTTTCAAATGCTTTGGCAACTTCTTTACTATCCTTGGAAGTCAGCGGCTCTGCTTCTTTATATCTACTCGCAATATCAACCACAGTCAATGCATATTTATATGTCTTGCGTCCACGACCAAAGCCGAAAGTGTCATGCGGTAAAAATAACAAATCAGCTTGATGCACTCCATTTTTAGTGGAAATATCAAACCTGGGTCTAACTATTTTCTTTGGTGCGGGTAAATAAATCTGCCACACAGCTTGTTTCTTTAAAAATTATAATGCCTGTTTCTCACTGACACCAGCCTCTTTTGCCATTTTTTAACTGCTGAGTAACCTCTCCAAAATCCTTTTGGGCTGTACTAAATCTTTTCCATTGTTTTTATTAAAAATTAAAATTTATATAACTATAAAGAAAAAAATGGAAATCACAACTGCACGATTTGATGAACTGCAGGAAGAGCAAAATCAAAATAGCACAAAGAAATGGACAGACTTGGAAATAAATAAAATATACACTATTACAGATACAAAAATAGTGGATACTGAATATGGTCCATCCATGGTATTGACATTATTAGACAACGGTGAAGTATGGGCGCCTGATCATCTCAAAAATAAAATAGAGAAGCTATAGTAGAAAGATTTTAAATTAACAGAACATTAGCTGAAAGATTGTTTGGCTATCAGTATGCTAAGGAAATAGATTCGCAAAAAAGCAATAGAGACTGGGTAAAAATATTACCAGAAGTTGTCAAAGCCTCCTCTTGTTGAAACAAAAACATTAAAAGAAGATCCTATCTGTATGAATGCAAGTGTAAGATATTTATATCAACCCGGGGAACAAGAAGGTGGAAGACGCAGAGCAACTGATCCAATGTGGAGTGGAGATATTCACAAGATTAAAAAAGTATATGGTGACGCAAGATATAAGAGTATATTATTTGAAATCACCTGCGCCACAGAGAGGATTTGTCAAAGAAGAGATATTCACAAGATTAAAAAAGTATATGGTGACGCAAGATATAAGAGTATATTATTTGAAATCACCTGCGCCACAGAGAGGATTTGTCAAAGAAGAACTACTTATTGTTCCTGCTGATACCCAAATGTATAAGTTTTTATAAAATCCATGTGCATCAGTTTTAATACCGTCTGGTGCTATGTATCTTTTCGAGTAAAATGGTGACAGTGTTACTTTGTTTACTGGTATGCCATATATCTGATGCTTTATTGAGCGTATCATATTCATTTCATGGGTGTATTTTTTCTTGCCAAACAATGCATCCTTGTAGTTCTCAAAGTTTATATGTTTTTCGATTACATTTTTTTTACACCCTTTGCTTTCTTAATAATCTGCTCATTCACTCTCAAAATAGAATCTTGTTTGGATCTTAATCCAATATCCTCATATTTCATTGCTTTCTTAACATTCTGCACATCCGCTCTCAAAATAGAATATAGTTTGGATCTCAATCCAATATTCTTAGCTATATACTCAGCTATAGGAACACCAGGACTTTCACCTTTCATTTTATCTATTACTTCCTTGATCATCTGCTCATCCGCTCCCAAAATAGAACATAGTTTGGATTCAACTATAGGAACACATTCATCTGTCATTTTATCTATTACTTTCTCAATCGTCTGCTCATCCGCTCCCAAAATAGAATATAGTTTGGGCCTTAATTCAATATACTCACATATAGGAACACTAGGACATTTATCTTTCATTTTATCTATTACTTTCTCAATCATCTGCTCATCGCTTTCAAAATACAATATAGATTGGGTCTTAATCCAACATACTCAGCTATAGCAACACCAGCACATTCATCTTTCATCTTGCCTATTACTTTTTATTATCGTGCAGTGATCACTCAAGTCGATACTCATCTTCATTCAGCCATGTCTTTGTCATTCATCTGTCTTTGTACATCTTACCAGCAAGCTGTCAGTGTCTGTGTATAATAAAGTACAGTCATCTCCGTCATTTTCTTTAGGGTATTATAGTACCAATCATACATCAAGTGCTTTGATAAATCTAATACTGACATCTCATCTGAAACTTTATAGCTGTCTTAAGTTTGTCTTGTCTAGTATTTCTATCTTTTCAGAGCCGTCTGTTCTGACTAGTTTTATATCAGTCCGCTTGCGTAGATTTTCCATTGTTTTGCCAAACACAGAGTTGTTCATAAGTTTGTAAAAACCTTTTTCAAATTGTGATTTACCTTTTTTCCTAAGTTCTGTGTTTAGGTTTATGTACGATGCCATCCATGGTTTTTCATTAAATTCTACTGCTAATAGTAATACTAACAGCAAAGTAGCAATGCTAATAGCAATACTGACATGAAAATATAATGAAAATATCGGGGAATATAGTAATGCTTATAGCATTGCTCATAGCAAATTAGTAATGTTAATAGCAATGCTTGCAGCAAATTAATAATGTTAATAAAAAAATCGCAATGTTAATAACAATGCTATTAACAATAATAACAATTACTAGTTTCATGAATATCGCAGCTGGTTGCTTTGTGTTTTATATTTATTTCAAGATAAAAAATAAGATTACTAATATAAAAATGAATGCGGAAGAACTATTACAAAATATATAGGAACAGACGGAACCCACAGATGAATCAAAGCAACAAGAAACAAAAAAAGAAAGATTATCAGCCATAGTGGCTGGTGGCGGTAGTCGTCAATATTTGGGTAAAGACATACAACTCACAAATATAGATAGCATGCCCCCGGATGAAATTAACAAACTTTACTGCAGATATGAAGCACGGCTTGGGGCAAGCATGACCAAGACTTTAGGCAATTCTTTTTTTAACTTGTATGTGATGGGAGTATCAAAATATTTTAATGTAATCAATCCACCAAAACTGACAGAAGATTTGGAGGAAGACCCATTTATTAATCATGCTTTAACAAGTGCTTGTTGTGAGTTGTATTACAGGTATGGGATGTGCTTAGCGCCATTTACAGCAATACTGACAACTGTTAGACATTTTGATTTTAATAAAAATAAAAATATAGTCAATATAAATGGAGAACCAAGAGTGTGAAGTTATACCTGTTGAGGTTAAACAACAAAAAGTAAAAAATCCAAAACGAATAGAGGCTGGGAAAAAAGGAGCAGCGGCAAGGAAGGCAAAGTGTTTGGTAGAGCAAGATGCAAATCAAGATGCAAAGCATGCAAATCAAGATGAATAACAAAAATAACAATAGGTGAAGAAGAACCAGAGAAAATCAAAATAAACGTATACAAAATTTATATTCCACCGTGTGTGGTTTTAGTAGGCATTGCTGGGTTGGGTTTGTATATTTATAACAAGAAATCTGTTGTTACACAACCTGTTGCTGTTCCTGCGGTTGCACCAAAAGACCCGTTTGATTTTTAATAATTTATTTAAAAAAATAATCATATAAAAAAATAATATAAACAAATGGCAACAAGTATTGACGGAAAACAAATTGTAAATATGGTGTATCACGCTGGAGTGGAAACACTTCTAACTGTTGGATATTCTGAGATTGGCAGAAAACTACTAAAAAGACCAGCACCTAAAGTAGATTTTAATATGACAGATGTTGTGATGCTGTCTGTGGATATAATGTTAGCAATGGCTACAAAGGATATGTTGATTAAGCAAGGTATTATTCCTGCGGATATTATGAAATAATTTAAAAAAATATATATAAAACAAAGGCAAGCGCAGTATTTCATTATATTTTCATGTCAGTAGAGTGGCTGAGGACGAAAACGGTAGAACAATGTTATATGCAGTTCAGTTGGGGACGGATGATGTTCCACTTACCTATTATAAGGGAAATAATCCAAACGAACCAATCAAGTTTTATGTGCTGGACACTCTACTTAGAAAAAATGGCATTGACTTCGTAAAAAATAATTTAAAAATGTATGATTATTTAGTTCCACGTGAAAGAAAGGCTCAGGGCAGGGCAGAATTAGCAGCCTTGGCAAAAACAAGAGATACCATCGCTGCAGAAAATATACCAATGCAAACTTTTTCAACAACTGAATATGTACAAAATACAGTAGATGCTGTAAATATAATTGAGATTGATTTGAGTAATATAATAGATGAAACTCATCCTAAAACTGCTGTTCAACCAGAAGATCTAACACTGCGAGAGATACGAGGTTTAGATAAGAGATTGCAAAGCTTCCGTGGAGAACTTACTTATAATCTCTCAAAGCTCACTGAGCTTGACAAAGACCTAACAAAACAAAAACAAAAATTAGAACAAGCTAAGACTGATGATGATGAATTTCAGATAAAAAGAATTAGCGATCGCATCAAAGACCTTGAAGATAAAAGGTGCGCGACTTGAAGCGGCGATTGAAAACAAAGAAGCATTACGCAGTCAAATAAACAGGATAAAAGAAACTATAAATAAGGTGTTAAAAGAAGACACAACATTGGGTGAGAGAATAAAAACATTATTCAGAGAGCAAGGTATAACAATAGTTAGTATTTTGGCTGCGTTTGGTATGATTATTGGGGTTTTAGTTGAGACCATTATTCCTACAACGGGAGGAGAGACTGCACCTGTTCCAACTCCAAACCCTGATCCATCAAGTGTAAAAGACTGGATAAAAAAAACACTAAGTAATCTTGGTAAACGTCTCGCTAATTTAGCTGGTAAAGCTGCTGCAGCTCTTCCAGGAGCTATTGGTGCAATAGTACAATGGCTTTTATCTGCACAAGGTAATGCTATTAATTGGCTTGGTAACAATCTATGGGCTTTGCTTGAGACACCCCGAACTCGAAATCTCGCGAAAAACAAGAGCGAGATTTGATAATGGCAAAATCGAGAATGCCTATGGTCCTCTAACGTACTCGGGAACACTATAGATAGATCCGTGAGCGTCCCTATTCGACGGACGAGTTTATGAAAAAGTGGCAAGTACGTTTAGTTAACACATCAAATTTCGTTATAATTGAAACTGTAACCTATGAGGGATATGAGATTTAGGATACAGATTTCCATCGGACATGCGTCAGCAAAGGAGCGAACCGGCATTGTGGATACATTTATAGTTTCAAGCACAATACCTCACACTGAGCTACCGAGGTAGCTGTCTTATGGAGAATGAGTATAATTAAAAATTCTCAACTTAGCTTTATTAGTTGCAAGCACAGTTTAATTACCTGACTCTGTTTCGATGCGATTTCATTGAATACGTTATACATATAAATAAACGTTTGAAAACAAATTCAATTAAAATAAACTTATGAAACACAACAACATGTAATGATACAGATGGACGGACAGCGCGTATCTATGTGTGTGTGCACGTGTGTGTGTTGGATGGCGTGGAGTGGAAGTGGGGTGTGTTTGTGGGTGTGGGGGTTGAAAACGACGTGGCGTGGTGGGTCGGGAAGGCTACCTATCCGTTTCGTTTCAAAAGAACCTTCACATGGTCTAATCTTCTTTATTTTTCATTCCATTTTGATAATTATTCATCCGTTACTACACGTTAGTTAAACAGCCCGTTGAATTTGCGTCTACATGACTGGTCGATAACAATAATTGTATATGTTTATTGTTGTATTTGAACTAATCAAGTTGATATATTTATTAAGGTAACATACATGTCGCATGCTTGTTTCTAATTTGAGATAAATAATTTAGTTCATAATATAACAAAAAGCCGTAAAATTTAGTGTTCACCATAATACATTTTATGTAAACAACGAATACATACTAAATATGGCGACGGATGGTAAGTTGGCATTTCGGGTAATTGGTTTGTTTTATAGCATTTAATTAGTACACTTTTCATTATACATGTACACTTGGTGCGTCAAATCAGTGATCATCAGAAAAAAAACATGAAAGACTGACAACGATCCTTGATTATGAATATAAATCATTTCTAGAGCAAAGTATGGTCTTAGTTTATCGTTCATTTGCTCAGTTTATCGTTCAATAACGGGAGCACAGACCTTCATGAAATTAATCGTAACATTTTAAGTTATTGATAAGTTGATAATATTGTTGTTTCTTACGCTTATTATTTTTATTTTTTATTTTTTGGTTTTAATTAAAAAAAAAGTATACGTTTATACATACATATCTGTTTATGCTTCTCTTAGATACATTTTAATATCCACTAGTAGCTATATGTTTGCATGCTTTTTCCTCTTTGTTCGTGTGATTATCAAACAGTTATCTGAATTAAAAATCCCATTTTTGAAGTTTGTAAATTTTAAAAAAACAACAGCATTATGAATGTGAAACTCCAAAACGTTGTTATTATAAATGTAATAACACTTTTTCACATAATACTGTATTACATGCAATTAGTAAACAATAAACAGTATTTGACGCATTGAAATATGCGTGTACTTTGCACAGCTGCATGTTGGATCCGCCGAATGAAATTTTCATAATATGTCGATTCGTTATTTTTTTTTGTGTATTTGTATTTATCATACGTTTAAAGTTAATTTGTTATAATTAGTTTGTATCGCTATACCCCTGTTGTGTACGCACAATAAAAGCCGTATATATAAACAGGGCTCTCTATGACGTCCCAGATATAAAGTACTCTTTAAACATTATCTTTGATTTGCATTAAATGTATTCTAAGAAGCGAATCGTGATCAATATAATCATGTGTGATTGTTTAACCCCTTATATTTAATGCGTACAGTCAACTCCGCCGTTCAGCGTGTCAGTTATTACGATTACACAATTAACACATATTTCACACACACGCAGTAAGCGTGTCATTCATTTCATGCGCGGCGCCTGTTTATTCAGTCCACTTAAAGTGTTAATCCCATTAACGCAAATAAATATACATGTATCATATAGCTATGTAACTCATTATTTATACAACACCATGTATAGCTTAAAGGTGAAATATGGCGTGTCTTTTGAGTATATATTCGGAAATATATATATATAATATACAATCTGTTCAAATCTTACACTTATTGGTTGTCCCGTTTTTTCACAGTAGCCAATGTTATCTCATCGCGCACACGCTTCGAGTTTCGCCCTGGTAAGTGTCACGTGATCCCGTGACGTCATTGGTACCAAACGATTAGCGGTGTCGCATTGAGTTGTATAGTATTGTAATAATAATAATAATAATAATAAATTCTTTATTTCATGAAGGTACAACTCATTAAGATTATACAAACAATTGCACAACACTTATCTTCCATGAGGCCTTCTGATAACAACAGCAACTTATAAACAATAGCAAGTGAATACATGCACGTAACATTAATAATATGTTTCAAGCTGGCATTCAAAACAAGTATTCACTATTAACACAACTTAATTTGAGCAGAACACCTGTTATCTTGAAATAGAAATAATTTATAATTGTGTTTGAAAGCATAAATAGAAACAGAAGTCCGGATATTTTCTGGGATTGAATTCCAAGTCCGCATGGCAACATAGGTAAAAGATTTTTTGTTTTAAATATTCGGATTTAGGTCTAGGATGCTTAATGTCATGTTTAATGCATGATCTTAAATTATATCTGCTATTTTCAGAAAATGTTATTAATTTACTTATGTATATTGGTGTAAGATTATGAATTGCTTTATAAACTAAAACACCTACTTGAAATTTACATCTTGTTTCAAATGACATCCAATTTAACTCATTGAAAAGATTTGCAGAAGGGGTATGTAAAGGTTTTATCAAAATCCAGCGTGCGATACTTTTTTGTAAAGTAACAACCTTTGTAAAATTTAATTTAGTACAATTACTCCAGAGGATAGATCCATAATCAAATATTGGAACTAAATATGCATTTTAGAATAGCTTTTTCATATCAAGTGTCAAATATTTAGATATTCGTCTTAAAAGAGTGAATTTACTCGATATATGATTACAGACTTTGCTTATCTGAACATCCCACTTTAGATGGAAATAATATTTAATACATTATTTAATACGTAATAAATATATTATTTAACTTCTGGTATACGGAAATCCTTCAGTCGATGTTAATTGTGTTATAATTCCTCACGCATTCAGATCGCTCATGTCTATGCATTCAGATCACGCATGAAACAGTTCATTGTCAGGAGGGCAACAATCAAACTGTTTCACCCCAGGGCCTGTGATTTCAATAGCGGGAAACAGTCAGAAATGACTCATAACCATTTATATAGAGAGTTAGGTAATATAACCAATTGATTAATATGTTGACTCTGGAACAATCCTTTTAAAAGGGCTTATGTCATGGTATTTTTTCTGTCTGTTAACTCTTTATTGTCGTCACTCTAGTCCCTTTGTTGTTATATCAATGAAAGCTTAGACAAGTTTAAAAATCACCCATATTGGGTTAGAAAAACAAAAGAAGGCCTTCTTTTTCGGCGCCAGCCGTTTAAGCTGGCTTTTGGCTTTTGGCCTCGCATTAACACCTAATGCGAGGCTGTATAAGTCTATCAAAACTCGAGTTGAAAGCGATACAGATATTATGAAAGCCTACAGTGTTTATTAAACTGAATGCTGATTGGCTAAATTTGTCTGACAAGGCCAAAGGAAACTAGTAGATTTGTTTATAGAGTGTAGTTGTTGATAAATGATATATCGTTAGGTGATTTGTTACGCTGTACTTCAATCGTGACCGAAAAAGATGAATAAAGGAATAGAAATGCTGAAACTGCAAATAAATTATTCTGTTTTCTTGCAAAATGCGTTAATTTTACATGGGAACTGGTAATAAAACCCTATTAACATATACCTGAACTGGGGGTGTTGATAGTAGTTTTGTGAACTCGATCAAAGAGTCACGTGTAATATGTTTAATCGAGTTTATTTGATGTTTACTAAGGTACCATTGATGTAACTGAATAGATATTGTGTATGGTACTTCTGCTTGCAGACCTTAATCGTTCCATTTCAAACTGTGTTAGCACAGAACATTATATTTTAATTGAGAAATATAGTAAATGCAGATAATACAAGATAAAAACGCTGTCTATTTAACTGCAATATTTAAATAGTTCTACCAAGCGAAACATAGTACATTAAGTTACAATTGTAAAGACTAACAGACGATCGTATATAGATTATTGTTCTGGGAGCTTGTTGCAGCCAAAGGTTTGCCATCATTAGCATGAGCATTTAATATTACGTATATACATTATATATCATTGGTATTGGAATTTTAGTGGTAAATATCGGTTGAGAAATGAATATTTTTATTCCATTTCGCTCGGACAGCAGAAAATTAAGAAATTTCAGATAACTTCAGTTAGCCTTAATATTTTGTTATATAACTTTCAGCGTGTCTATATTTATGTGTACCCAACCTATTGAAATCATTTACGGATAAACATTCTAAAAAGACAAATAGTTTTCTCATGTTTGATGCAGTAGAATTTTGCATTTAAAATGCCCCATATAATTTTTTTTTTTTTGAAAAGCAAGGTATTTTTTATTAACCACCAAAATGTCTTTTACAATGGTCTACAACTGATTTAGCTAATAGTTAAAATTATTCCGAAAAGTAAAAAAAAAAGAACTTTGACTGAAACAAGGGCCCTGACCAATAGTTACAGACAATGAATTGGTTCTTACATGAGATTTATGTCCTCCTGTGTATCTCATATTTTGAAAAATAAATATTATGTTAGTCAATAAAGTATGAATGAATATAAGGTATAATTTAGTATAAAGCATGTCCGAAGTTTGTTAGAACTATATTTTTTTCAAAGATTTTGGAAGAACAACATACGGTAATATACACAATGCATAAAACTTCATCATCGTTTATAGTATATCTTGTACGATGCCACACATAAATGAAATAGCGTACGTACATTTTAGAAATCATTGATTTTAGTTTGTTTCTGTAACGCAACAGCTGAAGTGTAGGTTTAAATAATATATTGTTTCAAATTATTATAAGATATGATTCATATCTGAACACATTCTTTTTTATTTCAAAAATTATCGAAGAATTGCTCATTAAAATGTATTTACTTTCTTTTGTAAAGCAATTCAGGTAATTTGCATTTGCATTATTTTATGTAATAAAGTTTTAGAAATCTATGCATTTTTAATGTCCGAAAAAATCAGCTTTTGCTAGTGTTAACCTTTCAGTGGTAAAACATAAAATGCTAACTGATTGTCCGTCACTTTGAAATACGTCATAATTTGGTGACATTAACTGCAATATTACAAGAATCATTAAAACTGTCCCCTTTCTTCATGCCTGAAAACGCGCCTGATATGGGTTTGATGAAGTCAGTTTCTTTGTTATGTGTTAATTCTTTTTTGCAAAGATACAAGCGGTGTGTAAATAATAATCAGTTTAATAACGTCTAAAGTTTTTGTAATCATACATGATATTCATCAATTTGTGTATGAGTGCATTTAGAATAAATGTTACATACCTAAATTGTTATTGTTCATTTTTTAAATTTCCACAGTTTAATTAATAAATATATACACTGAACAACCTGAATTTAAGGATAAACATGTAATTCTAAAACAAGAGAGCTAAAATGGAACTGAATCGCTCACCTGGTGTCCTTTTTAAAGATGTCAAACAGGCTTATAAGTTCTTAACAGAATTAGATATAGGGTGGGATCTCAATAATTTCCAAGTTATGACCAAGGGGCTATTTCCCCATGGGTAGAGATGGACCCCGGTGCAAAAGCAGGCTGGATGATTGTATTCTTCTATTCATGCCCATTAAGTGTGTATAATATTATAGGGTGGGGATCTCAACGGTTTTCACGTTATGAACCAGGGGCTATATCAACAGGGATGAATATGGACACCATGTCCAATGCTAGTTGGATGGTTTAATTCATCTGTTCATGCCCAGTTAGTCTATATATAGAAAGATAAAAATATCGGACAGGGAAAGCAGCATTCAAGATGGATCAATGAATGTCATACAATCCCTGTAGGATGTTGTGGCCACACGGCACAAACAACACTATTGTGCAAATAAAGAAATACAAAAATATCGGTCAGGGAAAGCAGCATTCAAGGTGGATCAATGAATGTCATACAATCCCTGTAGGATGTAAAAATAACAATATTGATTGGATGTACGGGGAGACATTTTACGGTTGCCACACGGCACAAACAACACTATTGTGCAAATAAGGAAAGATAAAAATATCGGACAGGGAAAGCAGCATTCAATGTTATAGGGTGGGGATCTCAAAATTGTCAAAGTTACATGCCAGGGGTTACATCACCAGTGATGGGAATAAGACCCCAAGGCCGATGCCAGTTGGATAGTTAGTAATTGTATAACTGGTTTCAGAGAAGAAAATAGTTTTAGGTTTTCCTTTACAAATCTATACGCTTATAGCAAATGCAAACTATGAACATTCTGGCTCTGTTTGTTTGAAAGAGGAATAATTTCCCTATATAAGTCTATGTAAAATATATGTCCCCTGACTCTTTGAATATAATTTTAGAGAACCATAAGATTATAACGAATGCAAAATAATAAAACTCTGGCTCTTGCAGTTTCAGAGATGAAGTTTTTACCTATATAAATCTGTGTAAATGGTGATCCCCGGGGCGTGGCCAGATTTGACCCCAGGGTAATCACTTGAATAAATTTGGTAGAGGACCATAAACTGATGCTACATGTAATATATGAGATCTCTGTGACTTGCGGTTTTAGAGAATAGTTATTGTTTAAGTTTTCTCCGATATAAGTCTATGCAAAACATGCAAAATATTTATATACAAACTATGCTCCGCAGAGGCGCAGTCATTTTTAACTCCGGGGACCTCATTTGTACAACTTTTATAGTCTAGTGGTTGGCGATCATTAGTACAGAAAATCTGTCGATCTCTGTTCAGTGTTTCTTGGGAATTCTTTTTAAAGTTTTGACCATATGTGATACTGGAGGCCATCTTTTATTGCGAATTAACTTGTATAATTTTAAAGGGCAATGACCTCATTATCATCCATGTGAAATTGTGTCAAAATTGCCAAGCGATTTCTGAGAAGATTTTCCCTATATGTAAAACTAGCAACATCTCTATATACTAACGTTGGACCCCCGAGGCGCAGCCATTTGTGACCTTGGGGACTTTATTTGTACAACATATATAGCCTAGGGGTTGGCGATCATTAATACATCTATCGAAATCTTTTGTCGGTTCTTGAGAAGATTTTTAAGCTTTTGATCATATAGGGTACTGGCGGCATCTTGGATGTCGCATTGACCTAATGTGTATACGGTTCAAAGGCATTGACTTCAGTATCATCCGGCCATGTGACATTTGGCAAAGTAGGCCACTGGGGGTTTAAACCGGTTCTAGGGTGCACCAAACCTCAAACTTACCCTACTGTCATCCCATTAAAACAGGACAATGGAAATAAAGAAATCCCAGCCATGATCTAATCTCTAACCAACAGGGCAGCATCAATGGGCAATATAAGTAAAACACAAATATGCTCGTGTAAATATAATACAAAACAACAATAGCCTAGAAAGCCACAATGATGGTACTCAGTGACTTGGCAGAAGCCAGAGCAACAAGAGAATAAACCATTAAGCGCACGACAAGAAAGATCATAGACAAACATCAAACGCCACCGTTCCAATGGGCTTTAGGTAGGCGTCATCATAGGGTCCACAGCCTGTCCGGTCATCGTACAATTAAAGAGGAAAGCATAGTGGCGAACTGTATAAGGGTCCACCACCAAGCATGCAGTACGTTGCAAAATGATAGGGTCATAACCTCTTTTGATAAACTTTTTAACAAGTTTAACAAAGATAGTATGAAAGTGATTATGACAAAGAATCTTACGAAGTTTATAAATCACATCACCATAGAAGTCAGGTTGTGATAGTCCTTGTCGCAGAAGAGTCCTTACTTTTATAATTGGAAAGAAGATCAGGGTTACGATAATGCAATTTTGCAAAGTTTTACGAAGTTTATGGTTACGGTAACCCTGATTGAGTAGATTTTTAGTTATATAAAGATTACGAATATTAAAGTCCTCAACTCGAGAACAAGCTCTCGAAAAACGAATAAGTTGAGATACATACATCCCATAAGAAGTTGCTCGGGGAACATCCCCATCTAAGTGGAGATAATTAACAATTAGTCAAAATTAAAATCATCTCTCTTGTCATAGATTTTGCTAATTATTTCACCATTTTCAGTCGAGAGATCTAAATAAAGAAAAGAAGCGTTATTATCAGATATATTGGCTTTGTTAAGCTGAAGTTCTTTAGGATAAATATTATTAACCATAGTCGGAAAGAAAGGGTTGTCAATGTTCAATATGTTATCCAGATATATTTCACATTGTAATCCACATTTGGAGAGTAAGGGGACTCGTTATGTCTTAGCAAACAGTTGAAATGTATATGACATATAATTTATCCCATTTTCAGTATTTTTTGTAAAATAACGGAAGTTGTTGTAGGTTTACTTGCTACCGTCATGTTTTAACGACGAGTACATAATTATCATTATTAGATGAAGCTTCAGAAAAAAAAATCATGTTCTTTTTGTTTGCCAATAGTTTGCTTGGAGAAGGACACCATGTAAATAATGGGTATAAGTGGCATTGATGAAAGATATTTGTCAATCCCTAATCATTTTAAATACTGCTTTGCTGTTGTACGAATATGTAGTTACTTGTTAGGAATAGCGATATGAGAGGTGGAAATAATACAGAATGAGAATATATCTATATAATATTTTGTTTGATTTTTTGTAAGGAAATCCGTTTATTTTCCCCGTCTTCTGTGAGTGAGGGTCGGGCAACCATTCCCATCGTACCCCTAATAGTACATTATGAACAGTAAGCAACAATCGCCATTATATAAGTAGATACTTTGATCATTTCAGAATATTAATAATACTCATGTTTCAAAAGTTAAGCATTATTCTCGTTACTAATCATTCTATTCTGATGGCACATGCTAGTGATGTTATTAATCAAATTATATTACGTTTTAATATATTTCATTTACCTTTAACCTAACTTCGTGTACAGACTCTGGTGCTCTGAAATACAATCCAAAATGTTACCTTACCCCATTGCCTGGGAACTGTCATTCCAGTTTGAAAAGCAGGTTAAAGCAGGCGTGCTTTTTAGATTCAACTGCTTCTTACTGACATTCATTAGTAATCAGTTCTGTACCGCCCGAATTCATAATTCTCTCCACCGAAGCCATATGAAGTAAGGATGTGTGTTCTCTTTGATCGCGCAAAGCACATATGATCGTATATACACACCATCATGTAATCCTCCTCGCATGTGCTAGTATTCTCTCTTTAGTATCAAACTTTAACATCTCTTCCTTTAAAACATCCTTCCACCGTAAACCAATTTGATGACCAATTTTAGAAGACATTTCGTTTGCGAGCATACAAAGAAGACAACTACTCATTTAAGTGAGATGGTTTACTACCTTGCAAGTCATACATATTGTTATCCCCATTTGGAGAATAAGGGGAGCAAACTCACACTCTTGAAATATATACGGCATATAACTCATCATTAAAGTAACAGATGTTGGTGTAGGCTTTCTTGCTACAGTTCTATTTTTCACACCGATTACACAATTATTATTAGAGAAATCACGTAAATAGGGGATTAAGGAAAATTAAACAGGTTCCTTTGAAAAGGACAAAATATAAATAATTAGGTTAAACGACATTGATGAAAGATACTAATATTTTTCATTAGTAAAGTAACGTAAGTTGTTGTTAATGCCCTCAATCGTTTGTTGCTCTGGCTTCTGCCAAGTCATTGAGTACTTTCTTTGTGGCTTTCTAGGCTATTGGTTTTTGTATTTATATATAAACGAGCATCTTTGTGTTGCTTATTAATGCTGCTTTGTTGGATAGAGAATAGTTCATGGTGGGGATTTCTTTATTAACACTATCCTGTTTTATTCGGATGGCAGTAGTGTAAGTGTGAGGTTTGGAGCTCCCTATAACCTAGTTTAAACCCCAGCAGCCGTTCCAAGGCGGTAGCCCTATTGTCGACCCTTTTGTGTTTGTGATGTCCTATTTGGCCTTTCATTCATCTTTAAAGTTGTTCTTTGTTTCTGTGTATGTTTGTTGTTGACTGTCGTCCTAGAATGTTACTTTTCCTGTTCGATTTTATATCTATATTTCTTGCTAACGTCCTATTTTTCACGGCGATTAGACATTTATTATGATTAGAGATGGAGCTTAAGGACAAATAAATATGTTATTTCTTCCCTGTGTTTGCTTAGAAAAGGACACATGTTAGTAATGGGTATAAATAACATTAACTGTCACTGTAACTGTCTGTTAATATGTCACTGTCTAATCTGTTTAAATACTACTTTGCTGTTGTACGAATATGTAGTCTTTATTTCATTTGAAATAGGTACAGCGATGTGGGAGATTGAAATATACACAGAATGGAAATAAATATATACCCTTTTTTATTGGGTGAGGGGGTGGGTCGGGGTGGTTGGGGTGATTTGTGTAAGGAAAATATTTTATTTCCCCCGTCTTACGTGTGTGAGTGTCGGGAAGCTATTCCCACCGTACTAATAGTACCTTATGAACAATAAGTAACACTCAAGATAATATAATTAGATTCTTTGATCAATTCAGAATATTAATAATACTAATTACTCCACTATCAAATATGTTTGTATAATTTTGAAGACGTCACACATTCTGTAAATCTTTCAAAACGCCATCCGACATGAAATAAATATACTGTTGTGTATATGCTTTGTGGTTAATTGATTGTCCGATAAGGTGTCTTGTTAGAACCTGTTGAGATCTAACTATATTATAATGAACACGATGAAGACTCCTGATGATGTCTCTTTTTAAATAAGTTTTTGTAGTAATCTAACAAGGCGAGTTTGTATACATTTATTTTTGATCGTTTTCAAAAATCGGTGATAAGATGATGTGATCTGTGTTATGTGGAAGTTGGTTGAAAAGTACAGTATATGGAAGGGAGATATTTATTGAAAGATACAAAAACAAAGGATAAGTACTTTTTTTAAAAACTTTGTATAAATCTAGCCTGTTAGGAGCAAATATTCGAAGCTGTTGGGCACATTCGAAAGGCTAGACGTATACTACAGCCTGTTGGAGCATTGTTCGAAGAAGCTGTTGAATACATTCGAATACGTAAGACAATTATACAAGAGGCTGTTGGGGCATATATTCGAAGATGCTGTCCACATTCGAATACGTTAGACATATACTAGAGCGTGTTGGGGCATATATTCGAAGCTGTGGACACATTCGAATACGTTAGACATATACTAGAGCATGTTGGGACATATATTCGAAGCTGTTGGGCACGTTCGAATAGGTAAGACAAATACTAGAGCCTGATGGGGCATATATTCGAAGCTGTTGGACACATTCAAAGATGTTAGACATATACTAGAACCTTGTCTAGCATACATTCGAAGCTGTTGGGCACATTAAAATACATTAGAAATATACTAGAGACTTTTGAGGCATATATGAATCTGTTGGGCACATTACAATACGTTAGAAAAATACTAGAGACTTTTGGGGCATATATTCGAACTTGTGGGACATATTCGAATACGTTAGACATATAGCCGAGTATGTATGGGGTATAAAATTGAGCCTGTTGAGCATATTCAAAAACGTTAGGGATATACTAGAGTATGTAAGTAGAATATATTCGAGCCTGTTGTGGTATTACATTCAACGATGTTGTGCATTGACATATACTAGAGCCTGTTGGGGCATTACATTCAAAGCTGTTCGGCATATTCCAACCCATTAGGCGTATACTTTAGCATGATGTTGGGGTATATATTTGAAGATGTAAGGCATATATTTGAGCCTGTTAGGTATTCTATTCGAAGCTAGTGACCACAATTGAATCCGTAAAGCGTATACCAGAGCTTGTTGTGGTATACATTTGAAGCCGTTGAAGTCAATTCTAAAGGCATATAACAGAGTCACTTGGGCATACATTCGAAGCAGTCGGGCATATTGGAATCCGTGGGGCATAAGCTAGCCTGTTTGGGCGGAAGAAAGTGTATATGTCTTCAGGTTACATTAGTCGGAGTAGTCTCCCTTGTATCGTAACTCAGCTTTACCAACCTTTGTATAAAGAGTTTCTATTATCGACATCCTATGACATCAACTTTTTGTTTTAACCTGTTAGTGGTCATTATTTTAAATAAAGTATAATCACGTTCACTAAAATTCATATAATTGCATGTTTGCAACCGTTGGGTAGTTACATAATTGAAGCTGCGGTTATAGGTTCGAAAACGCTGGGCAGTTGCATGTTTGATGCATCTAGTTAGTTATAATTGTAAAGCCGCCGAGTAATTAGCATGTTGAGGCCGCTGGTTCGTTGCATGTTTGAATCCGCTTGTGATTGTATGTTTAAAGTCGCTGGGCAATTCCATGTTAGATGCCGCTGTTCACTTATATGTTTGACACCGCATGGTTATTGCAGGTTTAAAGCCGCTGTACAATCACATGTTTAATGCTGATGGCAGTTGCGTGTTTGAAACGCTGGGTAGTTGCATGCTTGAAACTGCTGTAAAGTTATAGGTTCGAAAACGCTTGGAAGCTACATTTTTGAAGCCGCTGGGTAGCTGCATGTTGAAGCCACTTGTCAGTTGTATGCTTTAAGTCGCTTGGTAATAAATAATGTGTTTAAAGCCCCTGGGAAGTTGCATGTTTTAAACCGCTGGAGAGTTGCATGTTTAAAGCCGCTGGGCATTCATATGTTTAATGCCGATTGGCAGTTGCGTGTTTCAAATCGCTTGGCAGGTGTATGTTTAAAGCTGTAGGACAGTTATATGTTTGAAGGCGCTTGGTAATTGTATGTTTAAAACCGCTGGGCAGCTGCATGCAAAAAAAAACTTTAGAAAAGCTATTTTCAAAACGTGGTACATATTTTATAATGTACATGTTTTACCGGTGCCTGCTACGTCAACACATATCGCCATTTATTACATCTGGCTTCACTTTTACAGAAGAATATATCGGCTGTAAAATTAAATGCTGTTGTGTATTCAGTGTCATACGCGATTCATCAATCTTCTAGAATCTTGCTTCATGTGCGATTATTGTCATTGGTCATCTACACTCTTGGATGTTTAGACTAAGGAAGGTGTATTGCTAAGCATAAAATACCCAAACGTGCTATAACTGCTACACATGAGATAATATATATATACAATAATGTATCAAGTTGTACATGTGTTCTTATGTGTACTTAGTTTGACGAATTAAATAAATTTAATGAGTTATATTTTGATGAGAAACTTGTAAATATTTTGATTAGAGCGTAGAAAACAGACCAGTTAAAATTGGTTGCACACGTCATTACCGAAAACAAAACTGAAAAATACACATGCCAATACAAAAAAAATGCCGATGTTGAATATATGTTCAAGCAATTGACTTTTTATAAAATAAATAATTTGGGATTTGTGTAGTAAGAAAAGGCTGGCATATAAATTATTCTAGGGCCAGAGAAATATTATTAGTAAAGTCTAATCATTATTGGTTTAGATATAAAGGCATTTGATTTACATATAATGAGTCTAGGTGGGGCTACATTTGTTGCAAATAGCGGTCTAGTCTGAATCGGTAAAGTACTCGTATGTGGTAGAAGATGATGATGTTAGAAAACGTGTGTCTCTCAATTCATGAATTTGATTGGTACATAGCGTGCCCGTTCTTTATTTAAAAATCTAAAATTCTAGATACATCCTGGGATGTTTATTTTCTTGTATATATATCTTTAGTTAGTTTCTCTGGATGTGGACCTTATTGTTAGAGATTTCCTTTTGATGGGATGTAGTTTTGTTTACACTGTCTTGTCTTTTTGGGCGCTGAAGACAGGATAATAGCGAGGATTGTCCTTATTGCCTACTGACCGTTCCAAGACGGTAACCCTGTCTTCACCACCATTTCTGTTGTTTTTTGTCTCTTTCATTGTAGTTTCAAAATATAAATATTTTATAATTGTTTAAGTTTACGAATCATATTTACATGCATGCATAGTACATTCCAATTTATGTGCTCCCCAGTCTTTTAACTATTTGTCCTAATGTTGTGCGTACATGTAGCTATTCACATTACAAATCATTCTCGTATGTCTAACGGCGTGTACAGAATCTTCCTCTGAAATACAATCCAAATTATTATCTGACTCCATTGCTTGCTAACTTTCATTTCAGTTTTTAAAGCAGTGTAATGCAGGCGTTCTTTTTAGACTCTACTGACCGTTCCAAGACGGTAACCCTGTCTTCACCACCATTTCTGTTGTTTTTTGTCTCTTTCATTGTAGTTTCAAAATATAAATATTTTATAATTGTTTAAGTTTACGAATCATATTTACATGCATGCATAGTACATTCCAATTTATGTGCTCCCCAGTCTTTTAACTATTTGTCCTAATGTTGTGCGTACATGTAGCTATTCACATTACAAATCATTCTCGTATGTCTAACGGCGTGTACAGAATCTTCCTCTGAAATACAATCCAAATTATTATCTGACTCCATTGCTTGCTAACTTTCATTTCAGTTTTTAAAGCAGTGTAATGCAGGCGTTCTTTTTAGACTCATTGTTAGTATTATGCTCATGTGAACAAATAACACACACATTAATGACACGCGTTAATAATAAGATCGGTACCGCCCAAATATAAAACTCTCTCCACAGAAGCCATAGTAAGTATGTATTTGTGTTTTCTTTGATCACCCAAATCACCTATGATCGTATACACCATAATGTAATCCTCTTCGAAGGTGCTAGTATTCTCTCTTTATTACCAGCTTTTAACACCTCTTCCTTTAAAACATCCACCATAAACCAATACCATGCACACCTTTGGAAGACATTTTCTCTGTCGTTTGTTGAGCATTTATACTCAACAACTACACGGTTTATTACCTGAGGTGGTGTATTCCCATACATTACAATTCATATTGAAATCCCCATTTGGAGAGTAAGGGGAGTAACTCGTTATGTCTTAGCAAACACACACTTGAAATGTATAAGGCATATAATTCATTAGTTGTTGTAGGTTTTCTTGATACCGTCTTTTTGCTTGGAGAACGACAAAATGTAAATAATGGATATAAATGGCATTGATGAAAGATACATATCAATGTTAAGTCTGTTTAAATACTGATTTGATGTTGTGCGAAAATGTATTTACTTGACATGTTCTTTAAATACGAATAGCGATATGGGAGATGGAAATATATATAAAATTGGGAATATATATATAAAATCATATACTTATGGGGGAGGGGGGGGGGGGGGGGGGTGAGGGGGTGAGGGGGTGAGGGGGTGTATTTGTACGGCAATAGGGTTTTTTCCACCTTCTTCCGTGTGTGAGTGTCGGGCAGCCATTCCCACAATACAACTAATTGAACCTTATGAACAGTAATAACCAATAGTATATAATTAGTTTCTTTGATCAATTCAGAATATTAATAATAATCATGTTTCAACGGTTTGGTATAATTATTCTCGTTACTAATCATTCTATTCTGATCGCACATGTAAGTGGTATTATTAATATAAGTATATTAAGTTTTAATATATTGCATTTACCGCACAAATACAAACCTCTCTCCACCAAAGCCATGCCATAGTAAGCATACATGTGTGTTTTCTGTGATCACCACAATCAACTATGATCGTATACACCATCATGTAATCCTCCTCGCATGTGCTAGTATTCTCTCTTTAAGGAGGGTAAGGGGAGTAATTCCTTATGTCGTAGCAAACCCACAAACTTGCAATGTATATGGCATACAATTCATTATTAGAGCAACGGACGTTGTTGTAGGGTTTCTTGCTTCCGTCCTATTTTTCACGACGATTACACAATTATCATTGAGCAATTGAGTGAACATGGAGCTTAAAGCTACAGAGTCTCTATATCAATCGATTTCCTCTTTGTAGGTTGCGGTACACTAATTGCTTTCCCATAGGCCACAATGCAAGCTTTTCCGAAGATAAAAAATATAAATAAACATACAAATTCAAAAAGAAAGTTAAAATTCATCATGTTTCCCCTACAGAACTTTCCATGGGGGCCGCCATATTTGTTTACATGCAAAACCGCAATAAATATTTACCTGTTTTTGAGTGGGGGTTAATCTCACAATTTCATGTTTAAAAAATACATTTGGTAAAAATAAATGCTCTCATTTTAATAAATGTTATTTATTAATTAATTAACAACTCTGAAAATGTATTTTGAGACATTTATCTGGAATGTTTTAATTTGTGTGACCTTTCACTTCTGGCTGAGGTCACTCCTGGAAAGGGGCGTAGCCAAGTCCATGCTATATTTAGGATACCGCAACCTGTAAGCGTGTCTTTATTTGTAACTTCATGTTCACCAGCTCATGTCGAAATCGGGTATGTAAGCGAGCAAATATAGCGCAGGAAATCATTTACTGCATATACGTCGACCAGTGCACATCGTACCTTTACACAGGTAACACTAATTTTTACAGAAGAAAAATTGCCTCTTTCAGGGTTCGAACACATGACCTTCTGATTTCAAGTCCGTAGCTCTATCCACTGAACTATAACGCTACTTGAGAAAATGGTGTGTGTGTGTAATTCTAAGGTTTATAGTCCGTCCGCCAACGAACACGTCAAGGTATACCTGACGCGATGGGCACAATAGAGTCTGGACTTATTGAGAAAATGGTACACTAACTACCAATTATTATGAGGGAAAATAACTTAAAATATTTGAACGCACTTCAAGATGGATCAATAAATATGTAGGCCATCTTGTCGCACGTGTAAATTAACATTGCCTGTTGTAATTTTCAATGTTATCAGTACGAAACTAATACTTCGGTTCAAAACAACCAGATCTCGACTTGTTCTTTGGAGATCGCTGAGCCCGATACTTATATTTAGTTATCGGTGGTACATTTTCAATTTCTTTTGTTTTCTTACTTAATTTTTGATTCAGTGGTTCCACTACTCCGGCCGATAAAAGGCTCTGGGTATTGTTGAACCACTCATAGGATATGTTGTCTGCTTTTTATACGCAGACTTCACAGCCATATGCATGCCATCTTCGGGATGGTTAAAATTTTGTACTATTGATTTTATGAATATTGAGTTCTGCTCAACCAGGGGCTAGAGGGCGTGAGCGATAGCTAGCCTATTTCACTACCGCTCATGAACAGTTTCAATCAAACCGAGACTGCAATATTTCGTATGTGTCGTGCTCGGCCGTTTCCAAAGGTCCATTATCATACTCTTTTTTTATAGCACAGTGGCATTGCTTGTTCAGTGTGGCGGCAGTAAAACGTCTCCCCGCGCTTGCAATCAGTACTGTTATTCATTCGATCTTTGGAGATCGCTGAGCCAGCCCGATACTTATATTTAGGTATCGGTGGTAAATTTTCAATTTATTTTGTTTTCTTACTTAAGTTTTGATTCGGTGGTTCCACTACTCCTGCCGATAAAAGGCTCTGGGTATTGTTTAACCGTTCATAGGATATGTTGTCTGCTTTTATACGCAGACTTCATAACCGCTGCTCCCAACTAAATTCCATTATGTTTATTTCGCTCTTCGGGGCATTTAATTGTATTAGATACTGGGACCATACGCCGTACGACATGGGGAAGCAGTAAACTCCATGTCCACCGCCATATGCATGCCATCTTCTGGATGTTTAAAATTGTGTACTATTGATTTTATGAATATTGAGTTCTGCTCAACCCGGTGCTAGAGGGCGTGAGCGATAGCTAGCATATTTCACTACCGCTCATGAACAGTCTCAATCAAACCGAGACTGCAATATTTCGTATGTGTCGTGCTCGGCCGTTTCCAAAGGTCCATTATCATACTCTTTTGTTATTTAGCGCTTGATAAGTTTGTGTGCGCGCGTTTGTTATTACGTAGTGCCTATTTAGTGTTAAAAATGAAACTTACCAATAAGTAGCCGTGGTCTAGTGGTTCAGCGTACAAAACTTACAAGTGCAAGGCTGTGGTTCAAATCCCGTTCCGGGCAACTATTTATCGATGTTACCTGTACGGCGGCTTAATACAAATGTGAAATTACGCATCGTTTTCTGCTTATATACCGACTTTTGGGGTGTAAGTCGATTTGAAACTACTTCACCCGTGACTCATTCATATTCATGCGTTTTTACCAGATAAAATAGGGACTGTGTAGCTTTAAGGAGACATAAATATGTTCCTTTTTTTCCATTCCCTTTGTTTTGATTTGAGGACAATATGTAAATATAATGTGTGCGTGCATGCGTGCTTGCCGGCGTGCGTGTGTGTGTGTGGCTTCTCAATCGGTGGATAGCACGGTGGATTATTACGGGTTCAAGCCATCGATGCCACATTGTTTCTTCGGTGTATCCTTGATGGGCGGGATACTTTCCTTAGTGTCGTTTGTCGGATAGGAAAGTAAGGCGGGTGTTCCCATTTAAGCGAAATCTATCCTACAAGCACGTCAATGAATCATCCAGTAAGAGTTGAGCAGAGCTCCCGTATTCCCGTGTTTCCAACCCAACATTACCTGTTTGGCAACGGGTTACATCTAATTAAAACATTTCAATTTCATACATTGCTCTTAGATAAAAAATAATGATCAATTACTCCGGAAGAAATATAGTTAGAAGAAGTATTTAGAGGATCGTACATAATTACCAGTTTAATATTGAATTTATTAAACTCGTTTTATAAAATTATATGATCCCTTACGGAAAATACATATATGTTACTTATATGTCGAGATCTATGTTGCTTATATGTCAAGATGTATGTTACATATATGTCACTTATACTTGGCTTATATCTTTCACTTATAAGTGACTTATATTGATTTTAAATGCAAATGAGATCTATGCCGCTTATAAGTATGCAAATGAGATCTATGTCACTTATATGTCCAGATAAGTATTGCAGTTCACTTATATGTCAAATATAAGTGACTTATAAGTGGCTTATATGTTTAGTTGGGATGTCAATGCTGTACATATAAGCAACATATAAGCCACTTATATGTCACATATAAGCCACTTATATGTCACATATAAGCCACTTATATGTCACTTATATGTCAATTATTATTCACCGGACAGAAGCACATTTAGTTTCTTGACCACCTGCAGGGATTGATTTCTAGAATCTGCAAGGTCATCCACTGATCTTGTTTTCTGTGGTTTCCTGCCGCAACAAGATCACCGCTTAGCGGGGCATATACGCCTGTGGTTGTCAAGGTTAAACCTATTTCAAAGGGAAATAATTTTAAAAAAATTATAGTTATGGTCCTTTTTTCGTAACACATATTCATTGGCTCATGATGAAAGATGTGTGCAAAGTTTCATTGTTATACATCTAATACTTTGAAAGTTATTAGTCACAATCACTTGTAAAAGGCAGTTAAAGGGTGAACAATTAAAAAAATATGAACCATAGTTATGGGCTTTTATTAGATGCTTACATTGGATCATGCTAAAGATGTTTACAAAGTTTCATTGTTGTAGACCTTATACTTTCAAGTTATTAGCCAATCAGTTGTCAGGCAAAAAGTTAACTGACGGACAGACGGACGGACGGACAATCGCCAAGACCTAATACGTCCCTAAGGGCGTAAAATATGTGAAGAAAGAAAGACAGAAAGCGTTTAAACTTTGAACATAATATTGAGGTTTAATTGGTATCTTCTTTTTACAACACAGAACTTCAGCAGATGTTTCCACCGCAGGGCTTTGATCCAGCAACCAGCTGTAATCAAAGAAAATATTCTAATGTACATATTAAATTACATAAATGGTTTTGAAATATATAAAATATAATATACTTTTCAAAAATCAGCTATATATCTAGCATATTCATCATTATGGTTTGTTTGAAATGAACAGAATGGTGTTTTAGGTCATTTTAAACCCATGTATGGCCATATATGACAGTCGATTTTTTTGTGGTAGACATACCATCCCATTGATCCTGGGTAGAACCAGTACTATAAACCTCTCGCCATCCGTAAGAATCGACACTTCCTCCTTGGACAAGTCTAGCTCCCAGGGGGATTTGAACCCACAACGGTGAGAGGCGAGAAAGCTTCAGTCGTATCGTCTTTTCATGGAGGCACTTATTAAAATTCATATGAAGAGGAAAAAGGAATTGAGTTAATGAGATGTAAATATATATATGTATATATCAGCTTTACTCCAGCTGTTCCTTAAAACATGCACGCCCCAAAGACAGCACTTTTAAAAACATATGTAGGGGTAGTTGCATTAATTCCTTCTGTAGGGCTAAATACAAAAACAAAACAAAAAACATTTCTATAATATGGGGTTGTCTATTGGGTGGAAAAATGCTTCTTGATGTATTTTTCATGCAAAATCTAACTCAATTAAACTAATCTTAAAATGCATGCATTCAATTTCGAAAAGCATGCTGTTGACAGTAAAAATCTAGTGAAATTTTAATAATGCGGGGAAAAAAGAATTCCCACAAATTAATTCCACGAACGAGAACTCTATCAATTTCGTGCGCAAATTGATAGTTACATTGTAACTATCGTACTCATACTCATTTTGATTTTAATAGTACAATCAGTAATGTTTCAGTCCTAGGAAAATAAAAAGCGGCACCTAAAGACAAAGTGCCTACAATATCATCAAAGACATTACTCTGAAACTTGGTATGTACCTTGATTGGGGTAAGGCATAATACTCTCTGAAACTAAGTCTGACGCCACTAGTGACACTGACCTTAACTCTAAAGACAAACTTAGGAAATTTCATAGGGTTTCCTTCTCTTTTTTTTAAGACATACATCTTCAACACCATCAAAATATTTGCTATGAAACTTGGAATGTTCATTTACTGTGGTGAGACATAACCAGCTGACTTATCCCCACTTCACCCGACATTGACCTTGAACGTAACAAACAACTTTTTCACCATGTGATATTGACTTTGTGAATGAAATGCCAAATGTATTTAAAGGGAGTCGTGGCAATCTTGAAGTTTTTATCAAACATTACAATTGGCGTCTTGATTTATTTATACAGTATCATTTTGAATTTAAACCTGCTTGCATTTAATACCGAACTGTTGTCTTCAGTCTACATATATTTTTAGCGGCAGCCAACATACCTTTAGAATTTGTTACATTTTCATCAGATTTCATGCATCGGCACACTTCTGATTTACGGCCTGGGTGATGTCCCTCTCCAGACAGCCTGGTCGTTTTGACGTTACATATTCTGAAAAAGTGATTCGGACATTAAACTTGTATTGTTTATCATGTCTGTCATCATCTCAAGGGCATAGCTATAGTGTTCTATTAACCCTGATATCAAAATAACATATAGGTAAATCTAAATAATGCTAGCCAAAATCTTAACTATTCAAATTGTATGTTTCATTCTTATTTAACACACTGACGGTAATATTGCATGTTTTAAGAGCTAAAAGTTACAGACATTGTCTCTTTAATGGATGTCACATGAGCAACAGAAATAAATATTGCAGTGCCAGCAATTACAAACAATAAATAATACCTTTTACGTTTTAATCAACACATTCATTACAGCACACTTATGTGGGTCTACGTGACCATGTTTCTACACATACATTTCATGAGTGAAAAAAAGAAGTTTATTTGCTTGTGCTCAATATCTGCTTAAATAATGGACAGTCAGTGTTAATTTACAGTAATAATAAAACTAGCTCAAAACTACTTACTAATAATGGCATTCACAATCGTGCCGTCTAGTGGTGGCCTTGATTTAGTACCCTTCACACAACTGTTTCTCAGTGTCTTGTCGTCAAAAAACACAATTATCAAAAGCCTTGCCAGGGCAGTTCCACTGTTTTTTTGCCTTTCTAAGGCAGGCATCAAGCTGTGCTACCGATAGTCTCACACCATAGCCAGGAACCAACTCCACTTCATGTGTGCTGGAACTCTAAATGAAACAAACAAGAGGTCAACAACCATGAAGCTCTACTGATAGGTTTTGATAGCTAGATCAGCATTCCTGTGAAGTTTCATGGAAATCTGTCAAGTAGTTTTAGAGTAGTAGTCGCTACAAGTTTTTACTATGTAACGCTATGTCAAAAAGATGGCCGCTGGCGGCCATGTTTAATGTCAAATCAAAATAGTTTTGAACAAGGATCAACATCATGTTATGCTGATCCGACCAAATGTGACCTATATTTTGAAAGCTCGGATGAACGAACAGACTAATGGACAAATATATACCCGGATAACATTGTAATCGCTAAATCGAGATCCGTAAACGGGCTCAACAAAAATTAGAACTCTACAAAAGAATATATGTCTGCACTTTATACCTACATTTTTTTTTTAAAGTACAACAGATTAACACGTTTTTATTACATTTTCATCGGCAAAAGATTGGAGTTTCTCAGCTAAATATTATTAACTAACTCCGAACACAAAAATAACTAACTGTTACGCCGAATTGACGTCAATAACGTGGTACTGACGTCAACGTTATCCGCTGATAACGTTCAATAATGCGAATAATTTCGGTTAAAATCATGCACAAACTGATTTAAAATGTAATAGATTATTTAACTGCTGTGTTCGATTATAGAGAAATCCTTTACTCGATGGTAACATGTTGTTTTTTTCACTCACTCACATACACTCGTTCGTGAAAAGAATCACACATCTCCCATCTCGTGAAGGATTTCCCTATTATCGATCCCAGCAGTTAAATAATCTCTATATCTGCGCAGTATCATCAGTGAATATTTTGAATTATAAATATTTATGGAAGATACTCCTTACTTTGAAAATGTCAAGCAAAACGTATTTATAGACCGATACTTACAGCTTGATATGCAGTATAAATGTCGTCATCCATGGAATCGATACTTTCCACTTGCTGGCTCACTGACGGAATATTCTTCTGTGTGTTTGGTGTCATTAGTGAGTTTGTTGGTGGAATATTCTGTGTTTGGTGAGCTTGTTGGTGAAATATGTGTGTTTGATCTTGTTGGTGTAGTTATCTGCAGCCTGTTAAGTGGCATTGCTTTCTGTGTGATTGGCTGTATTTGTGAGGTGCGCATATTATGCTGGATGTTCAGTGAAATGGATTGCAGTATGTTTGCAGGTGGCATTGATGATGTGTTTTGCATAAGAAAGTAAATCTTCTCCTCTAATTTTTTTATTTTTTGTTCCATGATTTCAATTTTTGAAGCGCAAGAGCAATCCACTGTTGGCCACTGGTCTGTATTAGAGTTTGCTGTTGACTGGTTGCTTGGTCCTTGAATTTTTTTTGAAAATTCGAATGCCCGGATAATGTCACGATAATTATATGGCGGTTCCTATTACTGGCTTCTGAACATAAAATACAATTAGTAATTACTATACTGGAAATTACAATTTTTATTTAATCGGTGTTTGTAAAACGATTTACGATTCTACTGTTGATTATTATTATATCGATGAGTTTTTTAGTAAAAATAAGCAAACAAATTGTAAAGAATTCCGGGTCAAAAACCCGTTGTTAGTGCCGGGGATTATGGATATCCAAATTATTTATGTCGGTCTCAAGAGAACTGATTTTTTGACAACAGAAACGGAAAAACGTTTGATTAAATGCATTAAAAGTTTAAAATCCATATTTTTTCGAAATGTCAGTGATTCATTTTGCTCTGCGTCCCGCGTCCTAGACGCACATTTTTTTCTGAGGACGCATCATTCTTAAACATGTGCATACCATGGAATGTGCGTCCCATGGACGCATTGCTCGAAAATTGTACAAGTGGTAAATAACCGTTTTCGATGTGATAACAGGAGAACAAATATTACACGACACCGGTTAAAGTAGAACGCAATCACAATGTAGTACGCGTATTCCGATTGGGTAAAAAATATTTGTCATCCAATCAGTATTAACGTTCTACTAACTGTTGGTGTTCGCTATTATGGAAATCCCTAGTCTGTGTCACGGTCCTTTGCGCTTTTCTGTTGAGAGAACAGAATAGAATAGACTAGGAAATCCCGGATGATGAACACAAAATGCCACTGAAGAAAGTTATAAAAAATTACCCACAATTAAAATGTTTAAAGTTAAATTGACACTTGATTGGCATGTCAAACTACTCGGGACTAATTGAACTGTTTAAAGTTTGTGTAGACTGTTTGCAAGCATAAAATAAAGAAAAAATACAGAGATTTTTATAATGGTGCCAGCTGATCACCCGTTACAGAACCGAGACAACTGCGCCATATAAGCACATATTCTAAAAGAAATACTTTGTAAAACAAAGAATGGTAGCAATATAATAAGGAATAACACGAAAATGATACAGTTTTGAAACTGTATGCACATATTTTGCTGATGTTTTACTGAATTGAATGTTGTTTAACGGCTCATCAACACAGTACAGGTTATTTAGAGCCGCCCCAGAGAGAGGGGAAGGATACATAGGAATCCGGGAACCTGCCCTACTCTTATTATCGAATAGATTCCTATGGTTCTTTAACGTGCTCGGAGGATAGACCGAAACACGGGACCGCCCGGTTTACCTCCCCATCCGACGGACGAGGCTAAGGGAAAGTGTCTTGCCAAAGAACACACCGACGGAACTCAGTGGCACCACGGAGGATTGAACCCGGGGCCTCCAGTTACAAATCTGCCGCGCTACCGACTGCGCCACGCCAGCTGTTTTACTGTTTTAGTGAAAATATCGGCAAAAGTAGTAGCAAATTCGGATGGTATGTATTTCGGACAAAATTCGTTCTGAAACAGATATTAAAGGTACCCTTTGTATTTCAAAGTACCAGCGTTTTTTTTTACCATTTTGGGAATGGGTCCGTGGCCTGTCAAATTGGGAAAAAACACGCGATTTTTCTCAAAATTGGGAAAAAAACGCGTTTTTTCTCAGAATTGGTAAAAACGTTGTTTTTTTTTATTTGTGAAATATTACATATTTATTGATGATTTACATAATAAAATATTTTCACAACTGTAATGATTTAAGTTTTTATTGTATTTCACTGTGTTGTTACAGAATAATTTCCCTGTTTTTGTTGTCCCTGAAAATGTTAACAATGCTGTTAAGTTCATTGTCATTTAGGGTTGCACCAGATTCTCTGCATATTCTCATGACCGAGGAAAGAGTTTCCTGGCCCAGACGATTTCTGTTATTCGTCCTTTATTTAGTATTAACCCATCGCTCACTGAGGCGCTTGTTACATAGTAGAATATACTAGTGGTAAAGCGTTTAGATAACATACAAGCGGTAAAGCGTTTCCGCAACGCATAAACAACATGGCGTCGTCCTCGGGTGACGAGGCTGTGTTTTGCGTTTCAATTTACACAGCAAAGCAGAAGAAACGTACAACCCTGGTAAAAAACTTTATTAAGAAGATAAATCTAAAACAGAACTGGGAAGATCTATTACATCTGTGTATTGAGAATATCCCAGGAGAAAAATTGACGGAAAAACAACTTCGATTTGGGAATTTTTTAGTTGGAAATTGGGAAAAATGGTCAATTTTTTCAATTGGGAATGGGGTCGTTTATCGGACCCATTTATATTAGGTAAAAAAACGCTGCAAAGTACCAATAGTATAGGACCTCTTATGGGTTGTTGTTAATAGGCTTTATTAATTTTAGTTATATAAGATAACACATTTAAAACTTAGGGGGAAATGGTAATTTAGAAAGGAAGATATAAATATTATTCATAATTGATATATTTTTTAAGAAATCCATTTGTATGACCCGCCTTTTTTTTTCAATATTTAATCAACATAGTAGTGCATTATGGGTGCTTAATAGACTTTTACAACTTTAAAATGAAATTTAAGTTGGTTGGGGCGAGAGCCTGTATGTGCACCAGGGGCTAGATACATGTGGCTAATAAACTTAAATTATCACAATTAGGGTTGGATATCTTTAAGCACGAACCGGTCCGATACCGATACTGATACCAACGAAACGATACGGTATTTTAACGATACCGATACTGATACCACTTCTCATGTATCATGCTTTTAGTGCATCTGATCAGCAATGCTTTGGTTAGTTTTATACTCATACTTTATCATTGTAGATACACTTAAATATATTTATATCATGTATATGGGAGAACTTTGTTAATCATTCAAAGCCAGTAAATGAAACTTTGTATTCAATTTTTTTTTCCAACAGGTAACAGTGAACTTATAAATAGATATTAGTGATTACAAATAAATCATAGTAGACTCATGATTAATCTCAGACTAAAATGACTAGAAGTTTTTTAAAGTAAACCTTAACTTTCAAAAGAAAAACTTGAAACAATCAATTTCAGTTCTACACTTTGACTAGAAGTTACACCCTATATCCAACCCTACCAACAATTACTGTCAAATTAACCAGCTCAATAAATATTAATCTACACTACAGTAATTATAGAAAATATGCCTTGCTGATTTCAGGCTGAATTCAATTTTACATTACTTGTTTGTTTTTTAACTTTAAGTGAGTCGAACATGGTACAATGCTTCCGAGTAATATTGTGTTTTAGTCTCAAGTGTTTTTCGAGATTGCTGGTGTTGCCGCCTTTTCCCTTTACAAGTTTATTGCAAATATTGCAATTTCCACCGTCAGTTTTCTTCGCGAAATAAGCCCATACATGGGAATTGCGAACTCTTTTTTCGACACCGACCATTTTCTAATGTTCGCGAAAATAGATGATTTGTTTACATTCGTTACTGCGTGGATTCGTAACTTTTATTTTTAATAATTTATTTATTAATTCTGATAAAATATGGAATAAAATTAACGATAAATGTTTATTATGATATATTATTGATTTTCATCATCTAAAATGAAGGCTAAACAACTTGGAAAGTAATGCAAAACTAAGCCTGACATCGCGCGAGTAGCTCGCTATAACGGGCGGTGTCTACTCGTCAGAGGCCAGTTTCCGTCCAAGCCCAGTTTCCGTCATTCTCATTTAAAAACCGTTTTTACACTGCAAATGACTTACGCGATGTAACTTATTCTCAGACGTTTATAACTAAAGATTGGAAACAGGAAAAACAACCAAAAAGTAAATAAGCGGTAAAAAACGAAAGGGATTTCTCCTAAAAATGTATTTACTTCCTTATGTGGCGTTGGGGATGCGCGCGCATACTGCCGCATAATAAACTATTGAAAAAATAACACTGTAATGACGTCATAATTTTATCACTCTTCAACAGACGCGGTTAAATAGACCGTGAATATATAGTTTCACCAAAGAGCAGCAACTCGTACAACCTGTATCTGTTTGATTTACATAGTGTTTCCCATCTTTACAGTGTAAAATTGTTTGACATTGACGATTCCAGGCGCATTGTTATAACGATCGAGGTGACTGATGAAACAATGCAAACATACCATTTTTACAATGAAATTGTTGAATAGACTTGCAAACAAGTTTCTAATTCATAAAAGTTTACTGTATCTTGACCTAGTTGAATCTATCACTCGATAAAATACATGACGGAAACTGGGCTTGTAAACAAAATGATTTATCAGTTTTAGTCTATTTATAAACAGGTCACGTGCCACTTCCATAATTTATATAAAACAAAATTCTTTGGTATCAAATTTCCAGGAAGAGGTAACCTAATAGAGAATAGAGTAAAAATTGTCAGGATACATAGATTTGTCTGAAAAATTAGTTTATGTTTACATAACTGACGGAAAGTGGCCCCCGACGAAAATGTCAACCTTCAATATAGACTCGCGCTGCCGGCGCGTTGGCCTATGTTGTGTTGTTTTATTACCTGCAATTTGATAAGAATTTCGCATTCATTTTTATGGAAATACCGAGATCGGAACCGATTATTTACGAAACGGTATATACCGGTACTTTTTGAAGTAACTATTCGGTACTGTACCAATACCGGGTACCAGTATCCAACCCTAGGTATTACCTTATCCCTAATCGCCCCCAAAGCATTCTGAATTCTTTAAAATAATCGAAGGTATTATAAAATAATCGCAAATGGCGTGAGCACTGCATTCATAAATTTCTGGAGAGAACCCAGATGAGAGTAAATCAGAGGGAATTCAGAATTTTAAGATGTTAAAAATTTGTTAAAAGTAAAATAAAACTTTATGCAATTCAATTTCTGATCTTTAAATCTGCATAAATAAGTCCCTGGGATATTGTGTTATATAGATTATTTTTAATGAATTTTGCATAGATAAAATCCTGGGACCCATACTTTTTTAGTTTGGACCCATTGTTTCAACATATGTGAGTCCCAGCGACTCATTAAAGCAGATTTCAAAATGAATCACTGAATGTATTCATTATATTTATCAGTCATGTCAACTTTGCACGGGAAAGATGCACTCGGCGTTTGTATTTTTCTGCCGAGTGATTGCTTTTTTCAAGCGCCTTGTCGGACAAGTTGAAGTTGCGGAAAATTTAGATTTGTTCCCAAAAATAAATCGCCAAAGGTGCGAACTTATGGTTAATTGGATTCTACGCGGAGTGAGTTTGAGTGTGATCACTCCGAGAGATTCCGCATACTTTCACCACGTGGATTCGCCAAATCCAAACACTGACTTGGCGTAGACTCGCTCGGCACTCGATAGGGCCAAACTCGGCGATTCGAGTAAAGTGTGTGCTTCGCGTGAGCCGTACTGTACATGTTGCCCTCTACAGAGCTAGCTTTAATACCTTTAATTAATACATTACCAATTATAATTTTGCAGAGACATGTGTTCTTGAAGGGAAATTTCCATTCATATTGATTTTCGCCATCAATCCATTTGACATCGCCCTGAAAGAGAATAAGAACCTTTAAGAGAACAATCATTTGATTCTTAGTATTTTACTCTTTTCACATGTTTTCATACTTCAGCTTCCAGTTGGGTAATGGCTGCTTAAACAATGTTAATGCAAAACAGATTGATAACCCACCCTTTTAATCCTGCACGTTATGTACACAAATGTTTAAATGGAAGTTATACAATTTAAGCGCTATAGCTACTAGAAGCGCTAGTTCAAGCTCAAATCAAGATGGATATAAAAATAGCTGGGGCCAGAATTAACGATTGTTTGTTTGCCGTCACCTGACTCAGGACTTTAGGTACTGCGAAAGTATGGCTGATGGGGTCATTGTCGTATCGTGTACTCCAGAAAGGTACCCGGGGTACATCTATGCATACAGAAACATACCCGAAAATCTTTGAATCCAGAACGATCCCCAAATATACAGAAACGTACCCGGACAAACAAAATCTCATTGGCGAAATTGAAACAATTTAGAACTTGATAAACAACTACTTAAACAATATTGTTTATCATTAACTATTGCACTATTGTTCTTAAAACATATTTAGGCTGCCATAGTTAGTAATAAAATCTAGAACGTATTGTCATAAAACCGGAAGTTGTAAATCATCAAACCCCGCGCAAAAAGTAAACAAATACACAGCACGTCATTCAGAATAGTTTAATGAAGGAATCCCTGTACTTTTATTTTCGAAGCCCCAACCGGAAAAACACACACACACGCAATTTGCATTGGGAATTCTGATAATCGAATCATCAAAAAGGGATATCAAAAATATTGTTTTTCAAAATATAAAATGGCGCCATTAAATACGTAAATACATTAAATATGTAAGCTAAACTTTTAAAAAAGTGAATCGTTAATGAAAGTTTCGCATTGTACTCTCACGACATTTTGTCTCGGGTACATTTGGGGGCCTTTCTGGATTTCGATAATTTTTTGGGTACATTTCTGTAATACATAAATGTAACCCGGTTGCCTCTGTGTAGTACCCAGTACGACAATGACCCCAAGAGCGAAAGTATGCTATCTTTTGGACGGGATGTAAAGCGACCCCATCAGCGAAAGTATGCTATCATTCTCGCCCTCGATCGATACTTGTATCATCTCTCGTGTTTGGCGCTTGTAATTATGGGGGAAAAAATAGTCCGGCCAGGTGATTTGCATAATATAGCTAGGGACCAAAATTCAGGTTTTAGTACCCAATCTAGACACGCCGGACAAAAGCAGCAAACTTTCCTCAAATGTGTGTTTTATATTTCTATGTACTTTTAAAAGGGTCTCCAAAGATTCGTGAATCCCTAAATATATTAGGATTATATGCACACCGAATAACCACACCGCGGATAGTCTATTCTATTCTATTCTGTTCACTCAACAGATTAGGTCTATAATGGGGCAATGAAAAAGCCAGGTATGATAGTAACCCGGTTTGGACACTAAAACCGGGCTATCTACCGGCGGCAAATTTCTTGCTTTTCCGGCTGTTTTTGACGATTTCCTCCCAGAAATGTGTATAAAAGTAATTATAGGTGTGTTATTTATTGTCAAATACCCCCCCAAAAATAATATAAAAACAGTTTAAACCAATCTACAGAAGACGATTATTTTCGAATATACGGCCTCGAAATGGTACAGTAAATTAGCGCACATAAACAAACAGTGTTTTGTAAACCGTTGTTGTTTTCCTGTGCTTGAATAAGATACATACTACATTGGAGATGTTTTACTCAAAATACTGATGGAGATTGATGGTAATATGAACTAAGGTAAGACTTTAAAGCGAAGTTATTTGCTTACAGTGAAGGTCATATGAAAAAATGCAATAAAAATCAGAGGAGGAGTGTGTGAGTGTGATAAGGTAGAATTCTACCTCTTTTTGCGAGCATAAAATGTCTATATTCTTGACAAATATCACTTGTACATGTAAGAGCACCATTTTGGGCCAACAGTGAACGATAAAAACATATAGAAGGGAGACGCCTACTCCTTGTGGCCCCAACCCTTTTGCAGACTATTGTAAATGTTGCAATATATTATATTTAAAACAAACCTAAAACCAAACCTACTCCCAAACACTTCCCCACTCGGGCGCTTATTAGGAGTATGTTGAAAACAGGCCGTGCCATGCTCCTGATTAGTTAATTTGGATTCTTGACAGGGACATGAGCTCACATTCCCTGCCTGAAAATTATATATTTACCTGAGCCATCAGGCGAGGAACAATTTAATTTCTAGGCAGACAATGTGAGCCCAAAGTTGGTACCACTAGCTAAAGAAAAACACACACACACACAAACACGGGTGTAGGAACGTTTCAAATTTGTTTTTTGGTGTGTGGGGGGGGGGGGGGGGGTGCGGGGTAAGTTTCAGTTATTGGGGTGACAAAACGTTAGTCTAACCGCAGCTCTAGTACTTCTCTAATGTCTGGTCTCCCCACAATGAATGTTACATAAACCAGATCGAAGCTTTCCAAAGCAGGGTCTCAGCTCGATGGGAAAAACACGACTATGGACAGACTTCAAGCGTCACAGAGATGTTCCACTCCTTGAAATAGAGAACACTTGACCAGCGACATAGATAGTAGGCTCTCCCTCTGCTTCAAGATCACCAACAGTCTTATAGCTATCCCACTTGAGGACTATATGACAATGACAAACAGACTTTTTTAATTTCCCGTCTCTCGGTTAATGACGTCATTGAGACGTTGCGATGTCAATATATCCAACCGCAATAAACGGGACAATTTTGGCTTAATAAATGGGTGGAATAAACACTGAGTGCTCATTCTGTTGACTGGGGAAATTATCATACAGTCCAGCGATAAAAATGAAGGACCATCCGAACACTGTGGAGACTTTCTTGAGCCCATCATATCTGAACCGGGTATACATGTTTTTCTGTATTTACCTACTTTTCTGTAGAGCGAACGCCTCGGCACTACATGCTTCGGCTGAGTTCGCTATTATTATTTGTTTAGAGTTATAAGTGGACCGGAAATTCATGCCGTTAAGTAGCGATTTAATGATAATCTTGTACATTGTGTTTAATTCAAGAATAATTATAATGTATTAACCAACAGATGGAACATCCCTCTACAATGTTCTTGTATGTATTGAATTAATTTACAAGTGATTAAAGATCAGAATATAACATTAACTTCTATATTCAGGTACGTTTCACAGCTTTGTCACACCAATTTGGAAAACTTTTTAACCCTGATGCAGTAAGAAAACAGTATCATGGAAGGTAATTGTATTGGATCCAGATGTTAAAAATTAAATGTATTGCATTTTCCATTTGAGACATGTGACAGGAGTAATATTTAGACAGTAATAGACATGTAATTAAGAATTTTTTTCCAGTTATTTGAAATAAGGCTTTTTTTTTTTTTTTTTAGGATGACCTACCCAAAAAGAGGGTTAAAATGAAAAAAAAAAGTTTTGTTTCCAGATAAATTGTCTTCATTGTAAAAGGTTTGAATACCCACTAAAAGGAACTACATTTTCCTAAACTATATTAAATCTTCTTTTTTTTGCAAATGAAAACTATTGTCCTTTGTATTTTTTTAGCTCAACTTTCTCTAATAAAAAAAGCTATTGTCAACACTTGATTGTCATCGTCTGCATCCCCTGGTTAAAGTTGATTGTAAGCTTGTATCTATGAAACTTGTTTACATAATGCACCGATAGGCGATGCACCAAAATCATGTAAAACTATTTAATAATAAAAAAAAATTCTGAACTAATGGCGCACAATTTAAAGTCAATCCTTTATAACTTTAATAGGTTATCATCTAAATGATAAAAGTTGAAACTGTGTTGACGTTTTTGACCTAAGTGTATTTTTAAATTTTCAGTGTCCTTGGACTCGACATCTTTTTCTCATCTAAAGAAAAGGCCTCGTCCATCCTCTTTATATCAACAAAGTCACAGGAAGAAAAATAGAAATGAGAGTTGTGGGGTAAATATAAATTCAATAAACTGCATGTTTTTATTATTGTCTGTCCATTCAAAATATTTGCTTAAATCTACTTAGCGGAGATTTCTTAGCTGATTTTCACAACTTTTATCCTTGTAGTGCTTGGATAGGCTAATGCTTCTTTTTGGTTCATCTTGGAATTACATTTTGGTCAACATAAACTATAAATCCGTATATAGGTCATAAAGGTTTTAAAAAATTACCTACTTTATGTACATGCTTGTAGACAAACTTTGTATATGGTCATGATGGACCTGATCAGTATTTAGCTAAATTTCTTAAACAGTAATAGTGATTATGACATAAGGTGTGTTGGTAAACTAAACCCATGAAATAAATGTCATAAACTAATACACTGGTGTAAAAAATATGCAAATGAAGGCCAATTTATTTCTCAGCTTGCTCTGTTAAGCTTGGTGCAAACTTAATTAATTACAGAAATCAACGAGAAAGTTCCCATTCACTGCTCAGTGCTGTATGACAATGATATATACATAGATATATATATACAGATATATAGGCACTGACCAGATTACTAATAAACGTTTGTTAACTTATGTGGCCGTGTGGTTCCCGGGGGCCCTGTGACCCTGTTTGCAGAGGGGTAGAATCCCCTCAAATTCATGTTCATGTTATCATTTTATGTTAATGTTCATTAAAGGTCTTCATCATGATCCTTGCATTGTTTCAGGTGCGATCTCGCTCACATCAAAAGAGCAGTGGCAGAAAAACAATAAACGTGGCTCCAGTGTAAATGGGGGGGGGGGGGGGGGGCGTCCGTGGCCGAGTGGTTAACGTCTCTGACTTGAAATCACTTGCCCCTCACCGCTGTAGGTTCGATCCCTCAGGGGCCTAGGAATCTTTATGTGAGGAAGCTATCCAGCTGGCTTGCGGAACGTCGGAGGTTCTACCCAGGTGCCCGCCCGTGCACGAAAATTGCCCGGAGGAGCACGTGGGGTCTTCCTCCACCAATGGAAGCTGGAAAGTCGCCATATGACCTTAGCTGTTGGTGCGACTATAAAATCAAATTCAATCAATCAATCCAGTGTAAATGGAGTCTTTACGATAGAAGTTGCAGCAACTCTGCAGTTCAGGGTGAGAGGTTTTAGGCCTATTTTCCATATTTTATGTCGATGTACATGGAGGATGAGCCTGGCATGTTCATGCCTGTTAGGCGCCACTAACCTTTCATCTGTTGGTGCGTCATAAAACCCAATTCAATTGTTATGTGGCATTTTTTGTTTTTTGTGATAAAGAATGTTCCACAATCGCGCCTATTTAATGTTGAATTAACTAAACTTTATATATGACATGGTTTTCATTCTTGATACCACACAGAAATGCCTAAAGTAGGTAATTGACTCATACTTTCTCAGTTCAACATTTAAGCTCAAGTCTTAAGACATCTAGCTCATTTATTACTTAATGCAATTAAACTTAATATGATATATCTGCTACATACATATGTTTATAATAATAAGTCATTCCATTGTTTATTGGCTACTTCTTTGTGGTGTTGTTGTTTTGCAGTATTTAAAAGTATTACATTAAAAACAACTTAATTTGCTTTATTTCATTTGACATTCTAAAGCAGACATCAACCAAATGTGAAGAAAAACAACTATTTTTCACGGATCCAGATATCAAAGCTGTAGAACTTGAGATACAGGTAAGTTTAACTGATTAGTGCTGTGCATGAACATGATAGACTAAGACATGATATAAAAATAAGCAAGAAGAATTTGACCGATGGAAATGGGCTATCTTAAGAACATTTACAGGGCTTGACGTTAACTTTGTGGACAGCTTGCACTCCCCAAAGTATTTTTTTTTATATAAGGCTGTACTGTTTGTATGCTATTGTTACAAACAACATATACCACAAAAAATACAAAAGAAATAAGAAATACTGAATTTTTATCAAATTCAAGCGTGTTCTCGTCAGGACTTTTTTCCACCAAATTGGGAAGAGGCCCAGGCCTGTCCAGTTACAGAAAAAGAATGTGCTTGTATTGGGAAAAATGTAAGATTTCATAAATTCGGTAAATATGACAATGATATCCTTTATTTATATTTTCATCCATTATTTATTATGATTACTAACTTCTCTTGACTTAACAAACAAAAAACATTGCATAATGTATGCTTTTTATCAAATTCTGAGAGAATGCTGCCTTCTGATTGGGAAAGATTTCTGCCAAAATTGGGAAAAAACGGTCAAATTTTCAATTGGGAAGAGGGCTTTTACAGGCCTCTGTTATATATGGTAAAAAAAAAACTGCTCGTATTTGTATAGCGAAAAGTTTGTCTGGTGCCAGTATGCAACAGTCTTAACAATCTTGATTGGCCAAGCAATTATACCGTGAATACTATGTAGAAAAAACTATTGTATTATATTCTGTTAATCTGTTAATTCAGACCATAGCACAGTCTATCGATCACAATTGCATTTATAGGAAATGAAAGCGTCTCATAACAAAATGGCGTGGAAACGTGGACCTAAGCAATGCATTATCAGACTAGTGAATTTGGTCATATATAATCCTTGTCCGTCAGTTTCAAGTTGCCCATTGGGATTGAGCCTTTGAGACTTTACCTGCCCGTATCAATGTTTTACCTGTCCTGGGCATGTCCTTAACGTCCAGCCCTGCATTTATCAGGTTTAAAATAAATACACAGTACAGGTAATGAGTTCTGTTACCTCCATTGTATGTAATAATTGTCAATTGCTTGAAAAAAACAGATTTAAATATGCAACAATTATGTCCCAAAATTTTTAACTGATGTTGGATATATTCTAGTTTAATATTGAATAGATGTTTTGTCTATTAAAGCAAGACGATGAATGTGAAGCCTATTATCAGGCAGTGCTGATGTCACGGGGGTTTGGCATAGTGAGTTCTCACTACAGATCATTCATGGTTCAAGAAAAAAATGAGAACAGAAAACTGGTGGTACATTTTTTTTAATTAAACATGCCTCGACTCTTGATTGTGGATTATTGTATGTGATTCTTTTAACTAGCCTCTACAAATAATTAGAATGCTCATGCTGTTAGGTTATCGATTGCTACCAATAATTATAGTTTATCTATGTAAATAGATAAAGGATGGCTATCTACTCGGTTGAGCAACCATTTCACATTTTTCCACCTTTATTTTACATCATTTTTAAGGATAATAATAATAAGGGGCTGGCGTGGCGCCACTGAGTTCCGTCGGTGTGTTCTTGGGCCAGACACTTTACCTTAGCCTCGTCCGTCGGATGGGGACGTAAACCGGGCGGTCCCGTGTATCGGTCTATCCTTCGAGCACGTTAAAGAACCATAGGAATCTATTCGATAATAAGAGTAGGGCAGGTTCCCGGATTCCTATGTATCCTTCCCCTCTCTCTGGGGCGGCTCTAAGTAACCTATACTGTGTTGATGAGCCGTTAAACATCATTCAATTCAATTTTAAGGATAATAGCTTCATTCGGGTCAATCGATCACTCTTCTGATGTTTTAATTTTAAGTTTTTATGTTTCATTCTATATCTCATGGACTAAATGAGCGGTCTTGGTAGGTTAGTCAATAAAGCCTATGTGGTTCACTACCATGCAGCAGGGATGGAAAGCTTATCTCGTCTCGTCTGAGGTTGCTGTCCCAGTATAACATAACAAGATGTGTTGCTGTAATATAAAACCCCAGAACTAAATGTACTAGAGCTTCGAACCTCTGACAAGACTTTATTTTGGACATTTTATCTTTGCCTTCATTTTTAAAGTGTTGATTCTTACGGATGGAGGGAGGTGTAAAGTACTGGTTCTACCCAGGCCTCCACCACACAAAAATCTACCATCATATATAACCTTACATGTGTTGAAAATGACGTAAAACACCATTCAAACAAACAAACCAACACATCATGGGAAAATAACTAGATTATTTTTTTAATTTTCGTGTTGCTGTTATTTTTTGTTAAGTGAGGTATGAAGCCGTGTTTTTCTTTCTTTTCAGTAGATATATGTTTATTATGTAAAACAATATTAAGTGAACATTGTTTATATGTACATAGTGTTATACTTGACATTGTTCTAGTTCTATTGTTTGATAGCAGAAATCATCGAAATAGATTAAAAGTGTTGAACTCTGAATTGCAGGATGACTTTATAGTAACACAAAGAAGACCAGTATGTTCAGGTGACCAATATAGCTGGCTTTACATCTGCCAATGTAATGCGGCAAGGACAAACGATTCTCTCCAGTATGACCTTTGAAGTTGAGAAGAACTTAGGAGAGGTTAATTTATTGTTACAGCTCAGTGTATTTTCATTCACTTCTGTCAAAATGTAGACAAACTGTTAAAATTAACATTTATTTTAATTTAAAAATTAAAGTCTAATTATCATCTGATAATGTTTAAACCCCATGTCATTCCGTCATACTTCATATATGTATACATGTTGTATTCACTTTTTAGCTCGACTATTCGAAGAATAAGAGAGCTTATGTAATCACCCCGGGGTCGGCGTCGGCGTCGGCGTCGGCGTTGGCGTCGGCGTCGGCGTCCCACATCAAGGTTTGCGTGTAAGCTGTGTTTACAAGTCTATATCTCTTACATTTCTTATCCTACCACAACCAAATTTGTTCATGGGCTTCCTTGTAGCATTATCTTAAGGGCTGCATAAGCAATTTTGGTTCCTGTAACCCATGGGCTCCCATGGAACCCAAATTATGATAGCCCATAAAAAGTGCCCCATTTCACATCAAATTTTGCATGTAAGCTGTGTTTACAAGTCTATATCTCTTACAATTCTTACCCTAGCACAACCAAATTTGGCCATTAACTTCCTTATAGCATTATCGTAAGGGCTGCTTAAGTAATTTTGGTGCCTGTAACCCCTGGGCTCCCATGGAACCCAAATTCTGATAGCCCTTAAAATATGTCTGTTTCACATCAAATTTTGCGTGTAAGCAGTGTTTACAGGTCTATATCTCTTACATTTTTTGTCCTAGCTGAACTAAATTTTGGAATTGGTTTCCTTATAGTATGTTGTAATGTGTTGGATAAGTAATTTTGTCTTCTGCAAATTCTGGGCTCCCATGGAACCCAAATTGTGATGGCCCATAAAATGTGCAATAAAGGCAGATCTAGGTTTGCATGTAAGCATGTATATATCTATAATTTTGGTTTGGGATTTGTTATAGCATTATGCATCTTATTACTTCGCCCATATTGGGGCATGGGCTCCCCCTCTACCCCCGCCCCAGACTTGAAACTTTTTTTTTTTTTTTTTACATATTTCTGTGTTGCTTTTGTCAATTCTTACACATATATGTTGCAACCCCCCTCCCCCCTCCCCCCTCCCACCCCTCTAACCCCATCACCCCCCCCGCACGCCCACCTCTCACCCCATCACCCCCACCCCGCCCCAGACGTGAAAACTTTTTTTTTTTTTACATATTTCTTTGTTGTTTTAGTCAATTTTTACACATATATATTGCCCCCCCCCCCCCCCCCCCTCACCCCCCAACACTCTCCACCCCACCCCCACTTGAAACTATTATATATATTTTTTAAATATTTCTGTGTTGCTTTTGTCAATTCTTACACATATATGTTGCAACCCCCCTCCCTCCCCCACCCCTCTCACCCCATCACCCCCAACTCCACCCCACACTTGGAACTTGTATTTATTTTTTTCATATTTGTTTGTTGTTTTAGTCAATTCTTACACACATATGTTGCCCCCTCCCCCCCCACCCCACCAACCGACTCCCGCCTCTCATCCCCGCTTCCCCCCCCCCCCCACCCAACCCCCACTTCAAAATCTTTTTTTTTTTTTTTTTTACATATGTCTGTGTTGTTTTAGTCATTTCTTACACATATATGTTGCAACCTTCCCCGTCCCCCCACCCTGCCTCTCACCTCCCCCCCCCCCACTTGAAACTTTTTTTTTTTTTTTTTTTTTTACATATTTCTTTGTTGTTTTAGTCAATTCTTACACATATGTTGCCCCCAACCCACTCCCGCCTCTCCCCCCGCTCTACCCCACAATCCACCTTACTTGAAACTTTTTTTTTTACATATTTCTGTGTTGCTTTTGTCAATTCTTACACATATATGTTGCCCCCTACCACGCCCCCCCCACCCCACCTACCCCCGCCTCTCACCCCCCCCCCTCCCCCACCACACTAGAATCTTTTTTTTATATGTTTTTTTTACATATTTCTTGTTGTTTTAGTCAATTCTTACACATATATGTTGCACCCTCCCCCCCCCCCCTAACACACTCCCGCCTCTCCCCCCCCCGCTCTCCCCCCACCCCAGCCCCACTTGAAACTTTTTTTTTTTTTTTTTTTTACATATTTCTGTGTTGTTTTTGTCAATTCTTACACATATATCTTGCCCCCCCCCGCCCCCGCCCCCCCACCCCACCCCACCTCCACCCCCGCCTCTCACCCCGCCCCACTTGATTTTTTTTTTACATATTTCTTTGTTGTTTTAGTCAATTCTTACACATGTTGCCCTCCCCACCCCACCACGCCTCTACCCCATCCCCACTCAAACTCGATTTTTTTTTCTTCATATTTTTGTGTTGTTTTGGTGAATAATTACATAGCTTCTTACACATATGTTGCCCTCACCACCACCACTCCCCCCACCATCCACCCCCGCCTCTCTCCCACCCCCTCTCCGCACCCCACTTAAAACTCTTTATTTTTTTATTTTTTTTTACATATTTCTGTGTAGTTTTGGTCAGTTCTTACACATAGTTATGTTGTGCTACCAACCCCACCCCACATTGTTGTAGCCTTGTTTTCTGCTGGTATATACTAGCTATAAATTTATTATTCTCCGAAAAATCGAATAGTCGAGCTGCGCTGTTCTCCGACAGCTCTTGCTATTTTAACTACTATTAAAAATATATTTTCATTATTGTCTTAAATTTTGGTATTTTCTTTCTATAGAAAATGTTAAAGTTTAGATTTAATCAGCTTCTAATATAGCATTTACCCAAACATCTTCAATATATATATTCGGACCAAGGTGGACAAGTGGAAAGTATATATATATGAAGTGAATTATTTAGGATGTAATTTTTTTTAAACCATCTTTGACCTTCTAATTTCACTTCAACTAAAGATATATTGAGCTGAAGCAAATAACGGTGTGATTTTTCTTAAGTGAAATGTATGCATGGAAACATGAACATTGACCCAAATAACTATTTAGTAATAAAAAAATTAATTTGAGGAGATATTCTTTTTTATTATTGTTTTAGGACTGTATTACTTACATTTCTGTGGTTCACCATTACCGCATTTGCTTTTAATCACAGTATGCCTTGCATCATTTCATTAAACCGTTTAGCTCAGTCGGTAGAGTAGAGTGTTCGTCATATCGACAAGTATAATTTTAGTGTGGGCTACGACTTCAATCCCCGGAAGTGGTGCTCTTGTTTTTAGTCCCCTACCGGTCTGGACCGGAGTGGACTTTAGGTTTGCCCTCCGTTCGTCTGTCATCTTTTTGTCCGGACTGTAACTTTTTCGTGCATTGTGGGATTTTGAAATAACTTGGCACACATGTTCACCATAATGAGACGGCGTGTCGCGCGCACGACTCAGGTCCGTAGCTCAAAGGTCATGGTCACTGTTGGAGGTTAAAGGTCAGAAATATGCTTGTCTGGGCTGTAATTTTGTCATGCGTCGTGGGATTTTAAAATAACTTGGCACAAATGTTCACCATAATGATAAGGCGTCTCGCACGCAAGACCCAGGTCCATAGCTCAAAGGTCAAGGTCACACTTGGAGGTTAAATGTCCGAAATAGTTGGCTAATAACAGCTTTATTTCTTTTTTTACATTATTGTGTTGACGAAACATAGTAACCTTTGACAGCACTTTCACTTTTGTGCAATTATTGTGTTAATAAAACAGTAACCTTTGACAGCAGTGCGGCTTCTGAATTGTTACTTTTCCACAAGACCCGGTAGGGGGCTATGGCCGTCCCTCGGACTGCTTCTTGTTTTTTATACCGCTACTAAATTCCGTAAAACTTTTGCTATATTTAGTAAATATTCAATAATTGTAGTTGTATAAAGTTTGTCAACATAATTATTTTGTGTATATAAGCTTAAAGTAACGGCTAATGCAGCTTTAATGTGTCGGCTTTTATGTATCTTTCATGTATCTTTCATGTATCTGCCATTTAATAAAGATTTAACATTTATATTTTTTCAAATAAATTGTGTAAATAGGCAGTACATATTAAAACTAGGTTTATTACTAATAACTCTTATTCCATAATATTCCATTTAATACTTCAGACTTAGAAGGTGTTTATGAGGAATGTCATCACATCAAAATAACGAAGAAGTTGATGGAACATGTTGATCTGATGAACAGTATTGATGCAAGGCAGGAATATTTGAGAGGTAAGATAATCAAGTACACATACCCGTTAACAGTTTAACTTGCTTTAAATCAGTTACAGATCACGGCATAATACATTTCAGAAGGAAATTAGCGTCACCTTAGAGGAAGCATGCATGCATTTTTATTTGAATCAACAAAAGCTCATTTTTTGAAAATAAAAACGTATCTCTCACGATTAATTACACTGCATATGTTTATTTTGGTTACTTTTGCCTTGACTTCTGACCCCAAGGGTCAGAACATGGATCTGAAGCTTTGTTTGTCATCTCCACATCCTACAAGTCCGATAATACAACAACATTGCATACACACAAAATATTAGTGGTGGGCGACACGGCTAACAAGAAGAGTTATGTGATAAAAATTAAACTCTTCCTACAGGTTATATAGATTAGATTACCGGTAGTGTTTTCTCTTTAATAATAAATATCACTAAAACAATATTTTTTCCTTTAAGTATTTATTGGATGATTAATTTATTTGCAGACAGAGATTCAAAAGAAAAGACTGTGGATCATTTGTATGTCACACTTCCTAATGAGGTAAGAGTTTATTAGGCATGCATGGCAGTACAATTCATCCCTCGCACCATTGTTCCTTAATGGGTGATTGAGTTTCTATTACCCAATAAGGAGAAGATTCCATTCTCCTATCAAACTTCTGATGCTACTTCTGTTAAGAATGAGTTCAGTCCTGATGATAAAAACTGCCTTTGTGGAAGTGAGTGGGGTGATGATCTGGAGCAGGTGATGTCACTGTATACATTGGTGTCAGCTGAGAAGGTCAAAGGTATTTATCATTTGTGTTTAAATTGTATAACAGGACATATTAGGGTATAGGGTTGACCATACATTCATCCTAAACAGTTACATTTCCTCATGTTTATACGTATTCCGAGTGCTAACTCCTGAATTATAACACACTCGTGAAACTTTATAGATAAATTGCCATTGTTGAGAGAAGGAGTCATATTGGTGTTTGTAGTTCACTATCATTTTGTACAGACATAAACAAAGAGATTAAGGTCACATTCATAATTTAAAACGCTTATCATTCTGTAATTTCTATACTATTGAATTATACCTGCAGTTTTGAAACTTTATACAAATCCTATCCCTTGGAGCTGTATTCAAATAATGCTCTTGGTTAAACAACAAAATCTATCAATTTTCCAGCAGGTCAAAGGTCAAAATGTATTTTAAATAAATATTGATGTAAATGTTTTGCAAGAAATTGCAATCCATTGGATTTATGGATACATCAAAGTTTGATGTTGGTTTTTAGAAATACAATGGAAATAAAAACGTAATCTTTTTTTTGTCTTTTGCTGTGCTACCATGTAATGTATTATTCACAGTTATCAACAAGTCTTGTCTCAACTGTCGTGAAGTTAAATGTTATGATGGAGTGAGTGATGGTATTCTCAATATGGGAACATATTTGGTGTCACATCAAGTCCTTCGAGCTTATATGAGGCAGTTTTTAAGTGAAGGGTAGGTCTCTGGTAATACTTTTTTTACATTATCAGTTTGATTTTATGTTTTGGGTGTTTTCTAAATATATAAATTGATGTAGAATTATTAAAAACCTTAATAAGAAAAAATGCATTAGGGTAATTTAAAAGTGTGACATACGGCTTTGGGGCGTAATTTGTTTACAAAAAATACAAAGCAGTAAAATGACTAATTTAAAACGTGAAATGGTCCTAAGATATAAATGGAACATTAACAGTTTCTACCGCATTAATCAATAATTATAAATTACAACAACTATCAGATCATCGAGGAATCTCCAAGATATAAATAGCTGTCATGCAGTGCAACTTGACGATATCTATACATGATGAGTTTGTGTTAATACATTGCATTTTTTATACCACCAATTTGCGTAACCAAAAGTTTAAAACATCTTTGAATCTTTTTATATTCTTTTTAGATTTATGGCTGATTTTAAAAATTGTCCGTCAAAAATTGTTTCTGAGCCATTACTGAAGGGAATACGTCGTAATGGACACAAATGTTAATCGCAATGAGAAGGGTGCAAGAATAAAATTATTATGTCCCTTTTTGGACTTGTTAGCTCGACTTTTGGCCAGAAAAGCTTACGGGATGGTGAGTTGTCCGTCGTCCGTTAACTTTTGCCTCGTTAGAACGATAGCAGCGCCTTCATTTTTTATCTGATCTTTTTCAAACTTTATCAGTTTTTATTCTTTCTTTTTTTTGAACAAAATCTTATAACTGCAGACTAAATCCCATGACTCTTTTATCAATTTATGACTGATATTTATGTGTCATTTACTCGAATAGTCGAGAATGCTGTCATCCGACAGCTCTTGTTTGTTATCAATTTAATACAGAAATAATGTATCCAAACAATTCCTTAAAAAACAAAAAACAAATCGTGTTGTTTTCGCTTTAAACAGTTTCATAATAAGTGAGTATCTGAAAAAAAAAATAATTGCACAATAACTCACTTTACATTTATAGTATTAACCATGTCCTTCTGTCCATAGCACACTCTGTGTTTTTGGTTACTACTTTTACTAAATTGATTCTGGTTATTTTCATTAGCTTCATTTCTAAAAAAAAATATTTGAAAGGGTAAACTTGGAAATTACCGAAAACAACGAGTCAACAATTGTGCTACACTCTTCTTTCACGTATATAAAAAGTGGCGATTTTTATGGATGGTGGGAGGTATACAGTACTGGTTCTATCCAAGAATAAGTGGGTAGTCTGCCTCCAACACCAAAAATCGAACCTTATATATAGCCTAAAATGTCCTGATAAATGACGTTAAACACCAAAAAACAAATTCTGTCATACACAGATACATCAACATTAAGACCAAACGTAGGTCATGATTACCAAACTATTCCTTTTGTATTTTATTATTTAAATAATTTCTACCAAAATATTGTATTGTTTCAGTGCCTTTACGTCATACATGTTTTTTCTTGTTATAGTACTTCCATTACTGCGTATTACAATGAATGGTGTTGGAGCCAATTTGAGCGTGGAAATATTCACTTCAATGATGAGATGACTTACCAAAGGTATGAAACATTTCTTAATTATCGTTTCTAGTAAATTACTGATTTACAACCAGTCCATGTCTCTGTCCCAGTTTTGTGGACTTAATGTCAAAGTAATAATACAGATAGATGATGCCAAGCTCTGAAGAAAAAGTATTTTCTGTGTAATACAAGTTTTGTTCTAATGCTAAATGCATTTCAATAAATATTAAATGAACCTTATGATTTTTGCTTTCAGATTCAAGTACCCATGGTATGCTTTCCTGGCCTTGCTGGATATATCGTACACATCTGCATTCTGTTGCCCAGATTGTGGAGATTGTCCCGAAACAGTGGTTATGGACGGGGTTACTTTGGGTATACGAAAGGCATTTATGCCATGGGCATCCTTTGAGGAAGAAGATTCTAAAAAATACAGCTAGATGGAAGGTAAACCTTTCTTTGTTACCGGTGAAACAAATTCTTTAACTTAATCTTATTTTTATTCTCCCAAAGGGAGGCATATTGTAATCACACTGGCTGTCCATTCGTTTGTTCGTCTTCTTGAAGGGACTGAAGGGATTTCCATGAAACTTCACACCAATGTTAAAAGAGTATGAGAGTGGACCTTTGGAAACGGCCGAACACGATACATACAAAATATTGCAGTCTCGGTTTGATTGAGACTGTTCATGAACGGTAGTGAAATATGCTTGATACTGCTCACTCCCACTAGCCCTGGGTTGAGCAGAACTCGATATTCATAACATCAATAGTACAGAATTTTAACCATCCCGAAGATGGCATGCATATGGCGGTGGACATAACGATAACTATACTTTCTTTTATTACATCCCCTATGTCCAGCGGCGTATGGTCCCAGTATCTTACAAAATTATATGCCCCGAAGAGCGAAATAAAGAAAATGGAATTCAGTTGGGAGCAGTCGTTATGAAGCCTGCGCGTCACAAGTAACAGCCAAAAGACTAAATTAAAAAGGAGACAACATATCCTATGGGTGGTTAAACAATACCTATAGCCTTTATCCACAGGAACTGGTCACTTTTAATTTGTGCCTTCTATTATTATAATTGTCTATAAAGGACATGAATGGGAAATTTTGGAAAATGCTGGTGTTCTTTTTCAGAGGTCAAGCAGACGGTAGAAACAATCTCAATTACATGCACACTATATACTAACATGTGCGGAAATGAATTTCCTATCAAACAATACCTTTCTTCCTACGATCCCTTGTAAATTAGCTGAGATATCTGAGTTCAAAGTCACCAAAGTGCAATTTGATACTGCTCGTCGTTTGTTTGTGTCCCCAATGTAAACAAATGAATTTTACCGAAAATCAGGTGGCCGTTAAGTTCGGCGCAGTATTCCAGCTTCAAATCACAGTCAGTTCACAAACATAAAGCACCGATACGTAAATAAATCCATATTTTATCAGTTTGCATAGTCCGTATCACGAGAAAGTCACACAACAACGAGTATTTCGCCTCTTGTTATCGGCACTAGCAGACTTTACAAATGAAACCGCCATGTTCAAATGATTTTCGGGGCCGAATGACGTCATAATGCGAATCTAACAGCTATGGTAAGTATTTTTACTTTTTAATATTATTCTTGAATATATTAGAAAATACGTTTGTGCTTATCCATAACACTATTATAATCAATAATAGTGTTATGTATAAGCACAAGCGTATTTAATAATATATTCAAGAATAATTTTAAAAAGTTTTATTTTTTTACCATAGATGTTAGGTTCGCATTATGACGTCATTCGGCCCCGTAATTCATTTGAAAATGGCGGTTTCATTTGTAAAGTTTGCTAGTGCCGATAACAAGTGGCGAAATACTCGTTGTTATGTGACTTTCTCGTGATACGGACTACGCACACTGATAAAATATGGATTTATTTACGTATCGGTGCTTTACGTTAGTGAATTGATTGTGATTTGAAGCTGGAATACTGCGCCGAACTTAACGGAATTAACGGACACCTGATTTTCGGTAAAATTCATTTGTTTACATTGGGGACATAAACAAACGACGAGCAGTATCAATTTGCACTTTGGTGACTTTGAACTCGGATATCTTAGCGAATTTACAAGGGATCGAAGGAAGAAAGGTATTGTTGGATAGGAAATTCATTTCTGCACATGTTAGTATATAGTGTGCATGTAATTGAGATTGTTTCGAACGTCTGCTTGACCTCTGAAGAAGAACACCAGCATTTTCCAAAATTTCCCATTCATGTCCTTTATAGACAATTATAATAATAGAAGACAAAAATTAAAAGTGACCAATTCCTGTGCCTTTATCGGCCAGAGTAGTGGAACCACCGAAACAAAATCTGGACTGAAATCACAACAAAAATATAACTATGGATCTTAAGATATTAAAAGTAATGCTCCTCATAATATATATTTGAGTGAAAGAGATTGTTTAAAAGCTCATTCTCTACTAAATATTTCAACATCATCTTAAGGGTAATACTGTTTTGCAGTTATATGTGTATATACATAAACATATTTTATGGTTTATTTATTATTCCAGCAATCATGCATCACGTGTATTTATAAACAGTTCCCGGACGCGAGATCTCTTGAAAAAGTATGCTGCACATGGACTATCAGTTACCATTTTTGGGGAACTCATTCAGATGTTGAGGCAGTATTGTCCAGCGCTGCTGCCTCTTATGGAAAAAGTTGACTTTCATGCACCTCCAGAGAGTGTGAAAAGATTTTTGAAGACAATAGCATCCAACTACCCTGTGAGTGGGTATTTTCGGTACAATTTAAGGCTGTATGAGCTTGTAGGACGTATTGTAGAAGGGCAGGCCTTTTCGGATCTACCTTCAGAAGATGTCATATTTTTGGCTGAACAATGTACGGTGCTTGTGGAGGTCCTAAAAACAACTGATGTGACTCTCCTGAAGCCAGTTTTAATGCGGCTTATAGAAAAAAGCCAAGCTCCTTTTGCAAAATTGACACATCAGTTGCCCGAGTACCATGGAGAAGACAATTTGTCGTTCTTCCCAACATTACCAAAAATGTTTCAACGAGGAAACTACGTGCTCGATTCAAAGATAAAAAATAAGGACTTTTCAAAATGCCAAAAAAAGCATGGGAGGCATCCAACCCTTACTCCTGGATTGTTTACGATGTCCTGTATTCATGGTATGTTTTTGTCAAAATAAATCTGTATACTTTTATTGATACAAATCAGTAGTGTTATTATCTACTGCTCCTTTGGGATCATCAAGTCCAATCTTTGTGGCTTTAAAGTAGAATATCGCTTAAGAGGGTGCTAGGAGGCGTGAGCGGTGTTGCACTTTACATTACCTTTCATAAACAGGCTCTATAAAACTGAGTGTGCTGCTTTTATCTATTGTTTGTGTTTGTTGCTTTCAACGGATCCCCTTTTCAGTAATTATTGACTTCACACTAGCATTTGTTTAGTGCTGTGTGGTGGTCATTAAAAGTCATCTCGACTACAAATCAGTAGTGTTATTACTTACTGGTCCTTTGAGATCATTCAGGCCTATGTGTGTGGCTTTTAAGTAAAATATCGCTTAAGCCGGTGCTAGGAGGCGTGAGAGTCGTTGCACTTACATTACCTCTCATGAACAGAGTCATTAAAACTGAGTCTGCTACTTTTATATGTTGTTTGTGTTTGTTACTTCCAAGCGATCCCCTTTTCAGTATTTATTATTATATTGATAAAGGTCAAATGAATGTTAATTTTTTTAAAAACTTGCAGTTTGTTTTACATATCATGCATTTGTACAAACATTAATATTAAATATAAGAATAGTATAAAGTAAATTGTTTATACGTATTTCTAAATGTTGATTATATTGCACCAGTAATAAACCTATGGTAGAATAAAGAGAACAAATTAAAACTCAAAGTGGTTTTTAATTAGTCTGATTCATAGCAGTGGCAAAAATGAGTGTGACTGGCATTTAGCCGATTTATTTATAGCGTTTATAAAAATAGACGATGCGGACAGTTAACTGTTTTGTCGATTTCCGCAACCTGATTGTTTGTTTCTATAAACACTTTTACGAAATGTACATACTAGTAAGTTCTTGAATGGGTCAACTAAAATCCAAAATGCATTGTCAACGGCGTAGCGTGGCATTTTCAAAAATATTGAAAATCAAAATATGAGAAGTTAAACAATTGACAAATGCATTAACAGTGAATAGAGAGGGGTCATAGGGTTACTTTTTCTAAATAAAATGTTTGATCAAGTTGACCATGGACATTTATTTTATAAAAAAAATACTGCTATCACGTATGAACATGCCCCATATTCATCGATTGTATGCCTTCATTTCCATTTATTTTAAAAACCAAGCATAAATCTCATTATGCGTATTAACAGGGTACTACACAAATGTACTCCGGGTACATTAATGTTTACACATATTTACCTTGAGTAAATATAATGTCCACTATATTACCCTGCATAACAACATTGTATCTTCGGATATCACTTTTTATAAATCAGAGAACCAGGCCGTCTTCCCATTACGACAATATCAAATTTGCGATACACACACTTGTATTATTTTTTGTTGTTAAAAGATATTGAGAAAGGACTCAGTACACAGTAGTGACAGGGTACATTCATGGTTGCAATATTTTCTCAAGGTACATATGTGATTCAATCAATGTACCCATGGTACATTAGTGTAGACCCGGGGTACATTACTGTAGAACATAGACCGTATTCAGCGGTTTTAACTGAAACCAAAATTATGTTCGTTTGTTCAATAGTTAAATATGCGTGGCATTCTTTTGGTAAATCGTACTGTAATTCAATTCAAAATGTGAAAAAACGAATAAACATGGTATATTATCAACACACTGTTTACTAACAGAATTGCGGTGGTTAGCATGTTACCAAAAGGTCCCAGGTTGTACTCTCAGTGTGGTCACATTTCAGATTTTAAAATGCACCCCGCAGTATCAGTACAGGAACTTACTCAGACAAGGTTCTTCGAAAGTATGGTATCATTCAAAGGCGATGTAAAGCCGTCGATCACGTTGCAGGGAGAGCCATAACATTTGTATTAATCAGTGATTCACAACCATAAACCTCAGCCTTAGCTTCATAGTCTCCAATAAAACGTTTAGAAGAAAAAAAAAAACAAGGATAAAGAAGTGTAAAATGTAAATATAACCCCCATTCAAGACAACGACAAGTGATGTATTAATAGTAAAAAATGTTTAACAAGCAAAACATTTGTGTAAAAGTTTGTGGTGAGGCGCAAGGTCAAGTTTGCTGCTGCTATGATTTCGACTGTATATGCAAGCAGTTTGAAAGTCAAAATAGTACTGGATTATGAAATTAAGACCATTATTTGATGTTTAAAACTTAAAGATTGCATGTGTCTCTTGATAGTGCATATCCTATATGCTACACTTTAGTTTCAACCTTTCATTAGCTACCATAAATGTATGCGAGCCCAGATGGCTTAGTTGTTAAGGATCATAATGATGATCTATATTATAATAGTTAATCTAGTTGTTGGAAAGAAAATGAATAACATTTCAATTATCACTATTATAATTATATTCTTGTAAAACATATTTTAACTAATTACAAATGATTAGCTAGAAAAGTAAACAGAATAATTACTGGACAATTCAGCATGTTCAATTTTAAACACAGTTTATAAACAATATAAATCATACCTATTGTACTATTTAATTTGTTCTTCCTCTAGAAATTTTATGTACAACATTGTGCTTTTGTAGGTGTTTGCTATGGGTTTCATCTGATGGATGATGTTGAATCGCCAAATGTTCCATTTACTATATTGAGAACCAGATTTCATACAGGTGAGATTTCGAATAGATAGTGCATATAATTGAAATTCTACATACGTATATATTGTTTAAACATAATAACAGAACAAGGTAATGACACTGTAGAGATTATTTAACTGTTGAGATCAATTATAGGGAAATCTTTCACGTGATGGTAGACGTGTAGTTCCTTTCACGAACACCGAATGCGAGTGAGTGAAAGAACAAAACATGCCTACTAACGAGTGAAGGATTTCCCAGTACTCAAACCCAGCAGTTAAATTATTTATTACATTTTAAATCGGTTCAAGTACGATTTAAACTGGAATTATGCGCTTCAGTGAACGTTACGCCGGGAGACGTCGACGTCAGCAACACTTTATTGACGTCATGACAGCGCCACAGTTTGTTATATTGTGTACTTTGTGTTCGGAGTTATTAATATTTCGCAATTATGAATATTCTTTCGCTGAGAAATCGCAATCTTTCATCTGTAGAAATGTAATAAAAACACTTAACTAATAAAAATAGCAATGGCAGTTATTCACATTTAACAGGATAACTAATAAAATGTGAAATTGGCAATTATAAACAATAAACTACTGGCCATAATGTATTTAACACATATGCACCTATGGCTATTATCAATGGGTTTAGGTAAGTGTTGTGTATGAAATGTTGTATTAAACATATTTAAATATTTACAGCTCCTAAAGTCATCATTTATGACAACGCCTGCAACTTACATGCATATTGTTTGAACAGAGATCCAACCTTTTTTAGAGATACCTGGTTTCTAGTAGACCGGTTCCACTGGTGTAATCATACAGGTATGTAATTTTAGCACTGTACTTAGAATAGTAATGTGGTATATGTTTTGGTTTCAAGGATTTTATACAAGTAGTTTTTTGCTGGAATATGTTCAATGAAATTAATGTCGCTCTTTGAATTATACAATATACATGTTATAAGCAAACAATAACTCAAGGGATAGATTGCTTAGTGTAAACAAAGCTCATGTTCACCTTCAAATTAACAGTCTGTCTTCAGAGATAAAACTTGTTAAGTTATTGCTTGTTCGAACATTCATCTAATGGAGTCGGACAATTATTTCTCAAAACATTCAGGATTCACTTACACCAAATTACACGAAATATAAACCTAAAGTGGTGCTTTGACACATTAATCATAACATTATCCATAGTTCTATGCATATGTTTCTTATTTCAGGTTGTCCTGAAGGATATTCTTTAGGAACCTATCTGCAGTTCCAAAATATAAATACACAGGTTGCCGAGCAGCTTAATAGCAATTTGAAAAAGATTAAACCAATGCTTTCGTATATGAATGTTACCAATTTCATGTCACACTTGAAGCTGTTTACTTGGTTTCTCGGCATGTTGTCAATTGCAAAATCAAATGACTTCATGGTTATGAATTACTTCGAAATTTTCAAAAAACTTACAGAAGTATTTACAACAAGATGATGTGAAAAAGTGTATGAATTGAGTGGGATTTTATTGTGCACCTACAGCTAAGTTCATATCGAGACTTTACAACTTCCATTGGTGGAGGAAGACTCTCCGGGCAATTAAGTTGGAGGCTCTAACCACTTGGCAACGGACCCCGATAAAGTGTAATATGAAATACTTTGATGTGATATTGTGAAATACCTGGAAGAATCTTTCTAGGAACACTTACTGAATTTTATTTATCTGGTAATTTAGTAAAATGCTCTCTATAAGATACATGTATGGCTGCTATTTGTATATAAACATTCCCAAACATTTGATGGAGTTCACAAATATGAAATCTAATGTTTACAGAAATATTCGTCTTAATCATAGCGTGCTTTGCAAACTGGGCAGACAAAGTCATCTTGACTGATGGTGATATCCACACAGGTAAAGTGGCACCACTTGCCACATGATCTACACATTATCCACTTGTCCTGCCTTGGCTTTACGCAGCCTATCATATCACAAGTCGTTTTCTGACTTCCAGGTTTCTTTGCATTGACAATCAGCGACCTTTTGACAAATTGCCTCATTTGAAGGGCGTTTTTCTGACTCGCCAATGTTGTAGGCAACCCTTTACTTAGGAGGAAGGCATTCTGAAATTTACAAAAGCACATACATTATGTATAAATGAAATCTTTTGATGTAGACATGTTTATCTGTCTGGAAAGGTTCCATTGGTATAGTGCAAAGCCTCATTTGTTTTAGCATTTATTAACATATAATGTCTTCTCACTTATTGATGAATTACAGAGGATCTTACAAGAGTACTTATTCATTATTGACTTTATTAAACGAGTTGGCAAAATAAAAGAATGGGAGGCTCTTGCCGAGAATTATATAATTTTTCCTAACGATTTTAATAAATTCAATAATGAATGAGAGCGAATGTTAGATTCTATTAATAACATATCTTATAACGTCATATTACGTCAGAAAACGTACATTAAGTGACGTCCATGTCGTCATTAACGTTATGTTATACAGACCCAGTTGCGTTTAAGTACCCCAAATAAATGCAGAACGTACGCAGAATGAACGTTGCACGATTTATATTTTAAAAATGCATTTCGTTCGTTGCATTCGTTTCGTTCGTTTTCAGCGTTCAGTGATATAAAAAATCTTACTTAATTGTAAGTCAATTACTTGAAACTTTACACAAATAAAGATAAGCAAATATAACAGCTTTCCTGAAAGTTTCGATATGAATAACACTCAATGAAAAAAGTTGTAGATAAAAGAAATATTGGTGTTTAACTTTTGAGCTTGAGCATGGGATTTTGGCTGAGCAAGTTTCAAGAATATGGGGCCAGTAGTATTAGCATATTAGCTTAATGCAGTTTTAATCTCATTTAGACTAGTGTCAAGATTAGTATTTGTTTCTTCATTTTTTAATTTGTAAATATATTTGTATAACGTTTTTGTAATGCACTTATGTGTTAATTAATGCTGAGCAATGATAGTTTCTTACTTTTAAACTGTTGGATTCTGTTGCATTTTAAACAAGTTTTTATAATTTATTTGGTTAGGCTCAAAAACCTTAAATGTTTCATATGCAAAGTATCATCATTTCCAAACTTCTGTTATAAGCTCACTCCCTGTTCCATGTGGTCAATATTTTTGTATGAGTTATTTTTACTGAATTTTAATATAAAAAAAAGGGTTGGAGGAGGGTGAAAAAAAGGAAAGTGGTTTTCATTTGCTAAATATCTTACGTCATTCAGAATATTTTGTACTAATCTAGATTAGGAAAATAGAGTCCTTTTTTGGTTAAGAAACAATTTTAAACTATCAGCTTTACCTATCTGAAAAGCAATTAAAAACATTAAGGTATATAATGATCAACTTACCAGTAGCACAAACGTTCCACAGCTGCTCCCGTCCATCTGTCTGACGGACACTAGTGAACCAGTTTTCCATAATCCAGTCAACTCACCTACTATCTTTGACCGCAGACTCATGAATTTTCTGGCAAAATGATAATAGAGGAATGCTAATACTTAAAATGCGCATAACACGTCCAATTTTTTACAAATTAAAGTCGGGGCTTTATAGGAATCATGCTGTCGGTAACACATTTTTATTACTTTCATTTTTCAAACAGTTGTTACAACTTCATATACACGTAACAACTGATGATATAATATCCTATGTCACACATTTGTTAATTGGTTAATTTATTACAGAATTGTGGCCTTTTGTTTGTCTTAAAACTCTCCACGCTAAGATTATATAAAGGACTTAATGTGTCTTTCACATTTTATGATGTGATATTCTGTTCCTTCAGTTTTAGTTCACTGTTGCATACGAATCTATTATGCGCCATTTTTTTTAAAAACATTACAAAGCATTGTTGTGAGCTTAAAATACGTACATTGTTGGCATTATTAAGTACAACCCTTATCAGGCATTTCAACCGTTTTACATATGTTTAAGAAATGTTAAGTTGTATTGTGTGTTAAGTTGTATTGTGTATCTCATTTTAACAGTATATTTCAAATAATTGCAATGTACGACAAGAGTTCACATTGCTCTGTAATTTTGAGCAATGGATATATTTTTATGCATGCTATAATTCTTTATTTATAACAGGCTTTATTTGAATAAATTTTACCTGAACCTATGTACGACTAGGCAGTTTGTTGCTGATGGCAACGAATCCAGAACTGATACTTCTCTGTTTGAGACATCTGCCGCCAACAGTACCCAGTGATTCTCGTTTACATTTACTGGCATTAAAATCCACTTGTACACGGACATCTTGACCTGTTCACAAAACAAGAAAATTAACTTAAAGAATTTATTAATACATTATACAATCACATTTCGTCTCAGATTATGTTTTTTATATTTACAGTGGAACTCTGTATTGATCTGTGATTATGGTTTTGCTAAAGTGTGACAAAATTAAAGTTACTTCAATAATTTACTATTGGCGCATTGAATCTGGGTTGGGCAGCTTGCATTTATATTACTCCTAAATAATTTGTCCATTGCTAAAAGTCTTCTAAAGTTGGATTCATATGAACACATAAATGACCTTAATTTTAAAGCTGACACTGGTTATGGTGAACCTCTGATATCGAGCTGTTTATATCATATTATTGTTTTTTTCAGTTCTGATTAACAAAAAAGCAACTTACCTTTCTAAACAGTGCGTCATATCCGTTTCTGTCCCACAATACAGCCTGATAAGAGGGCAGAACAAAAATATGGCCTGAGTCCTCTTGGTTTTGTTCAACCATCAGAAGTTGCAAATAGGCATTTACAACCTGCAACGAATATGATGATAAATGAAGCACACAAAATAACTGCAAATAGTGACTATATCATGCTTGCTCGTATTTTGCATTCATAAATCAATGTATTGTTTGCATAATGCAGTTTTAAAATTTGTTTTAATATGGCCATTTGCTTCCAGTGAATGAATGATCTCCTCTTAAACCCCCTTTACAAATTGGCCAGATCTCTTGACGAACTTTCAATGAATGCCCAGTGATCGCCAACATAACGCAATGATCTCTCAATGATCCTCCAGTGATCTCTACGGTCACCACGGTCTCCTCATAGTTTTGACCCAGTCCAAAACTATGAGGAGATGGAACAACAAGGTAAGCGATCTCTCAACGAACGCTCAAGGAGCGCTCAACGATCTCATCTGTCTCCCAATGATCTCTCAGCCATCTTTCAATGAGCGCTCAATGATCGCCAAGGTCGCTCAATGATCTCTATAGATCGCCATTAAAGTTGCCAAAAATTGAGTTTTTGATCGCTCAATGAACACAGAAGCGACTTGTTTGAGGTTTTAGGAGATCGTAGAGAGATCGGGCCAATTTTGTATTGCTCAACGATCTCCTTCTGTGTAAATTGGGCATTATCAGTTTTAATTAAAATGAGTTTGTTTGTTTGTAAGGTGTTTTACGTAATTTTAAACACATGTAAGGCTATATATGAGTCGATTTTTTTTTTGGTTGAACGAGGATATATAAAAAGACATATTACCTTGTCATTGAGCCAGTTGTTTCCATGAAGAGTTTTGATGTCTTCATATTCAAGAACTTCATTGCATACTAAAAATCTGTCCTTGCTGGTGGCTTTAAGTGTTGGTACAATTAAATTCTTGGTCTCCAAAAACGCATCCAATGTACCTTTAAAGAGAGATTATAACTTTACAACATTTTTATAAAAATCTCCCAAATAAAACCACCAAAGTTAATACATTATTTATAATTCTAATACACCCGCACTATATAGCATAGTTTAAAATATCTCGTTATATTGAACGATATATCACTGTAATTTTTGCAACGTTAGGAGAATAAGCATTGCGCATTGCGCATTCCGCATTGTAACGTATGCAACGTTAGGAGAGCAATGCGAAATATTTCAGATGTGTGCGTTATTTTCACATTTTAGGGTTATTAGAATAGAAATAGAACATCGTTTACGGTGAATTATCTATAATATATCACGGTTTGTCATTCATTTGTAAACAATAATTTCACTCGCTCTTCGGGCTCGTGAAATTATTGTTTACAATTGAACTCCAAACCGTGATATATTAAACGATAATTCACAGTAAACGATGTTCTATTTCTTAAACAAACAGATCTGCACACTAGAATAATTATTGCAAATATTTCTGTTTATTATTTCTTTCAGTTCCGCTATTTTATACTAGCTAAATCAATGGATGTAAATTGCAGTAAAAATTACTAGTTTTTCGAAAACATTATTGTGAATTGTTTTTTACAGAATGCATTCTACATTCACTCTGCTTTAATTTAACATGAGGCCCTCTTGGGCTACTGGCTGTACAAATTTGCCCCTAGGGTCACCATTTGAACAAACTTGGTAGAGGATCATAAGCTTATGGTAAATACGAAATATTAAACCTTTGGCTCTTGTAGATTTTTAAAAGATTTTCCCTATATAAGTCTATATGTAAAACATATGACCCCTGGGGCGACACCACGGTTGAACAAGCTTTGTAGAGGACCATAAGCTTATAGTAAATGCAAAATAATAAACCTTTGGCTGTTGTAGTTTCAGAGAAGAATATTTTAAAGTTTTTTTCCCTATATTCCTTCTTGACACATGCAGCTCGGCCCTTTGTTTTCACTTTTTTTTTCTGATGGTATTCCGGGTGTATCATTTCTTGTTCTTTGAAAATTAGAAATAGTGGAGCTACGCTGTCCTCTGACAGCTCTTGTTTATCTGATCTTTACTAAACTTGGCCAAATTGTTAATATCATTTTAATATCAACATAAAATATAATACAAGAAATACTCATTTATACCTTCAATAGTTGTGACTAACGAGTATTCCCCGTCCTCGTATATACCAATGGGGTTGTTTATCTCATTAGTAACCGCAACTTGTTCAAGTTTACTGCTGTTGCTTTTGTACACTGTAACTGCACTTTTGAATAAAACTGTCAAAAACAGTAAAGTCGATCCGACTGAAATAAAAGTATTAAAATTCTGAAAAATTCCTATCCTCGTTACACTTTAGTCTAAATTGTTTGTGTTTTTTTATGGATTCATATTATAACACTGCCTTATCATAAAGTTAATTTCTCTGACCTATTACAGCGCAGTAAAGAAATACAGCATTCTTTCTTATCAAGAGGTCATAGTAGTTGAAAACCAACACAATTATTTGTCTTTAGAAGAGCTGTTCCATTATAAGAATCCGCTGTCCGTAAGGTCACATCCCCTCCTGTCAACCGATTTTAAATTTTTATTATTTCTTGCATTTTTTCCATTCGATTGTACCTAATTTTCATATACGCATAACAACGGATGACCTTATGCCCCTCTACACCACACACATCATATACGCATAACAACTTATGACCTTATGCCCCTCTTCATCACACATTTCATAGTTTAGTCAGTGTCAGTTTGCAAAAATGAAACAAGACAATAACACTGGTCAGCCTACATTTACATGGTTAATAAACTCGCCAACGGTAACAATGATGTAAATCCTATTAATACTTGCCATTGTCTTCTCCTTTGAGGATTCTAGTCGCCTCATGCCGAAGAACGTCCTGTATAGACTCGCTACCCTCAAGAACAAGGTCGGAATTCAGGCGTTCCTTTACCGACCATGCCTCTTCTCGCATGTTTCTGTACTAAAACATAGTCCATGTGTATATACTATAGCAATATTATTGAATTAATACACTAAATATTAATTACGCCCCCACCCCCTAATGGTTGCTGGGTTATAATACAACCACTGCAATCCCACAAACACAATGTCACATGCAGAGCGTTAGGACCCCACACCCCATCATATTCACTTTGTCATTTTTTTTATCATGCTCATTCAAGGTCTTTATCGTGACACCGCTTATGCAAACTTTAAAGGGACACATGGCAATCTTGATTTTTTACAAACTCACGGCGTCCCGTTAGTTTTTCTCTTCACATGCATTTGTTCAATCATTAGTAGTAATTGTTAGAATAGTTCACAGCAAATTATTTTTACATATTACTAACTTTTTATAATAGTGCATCAATAATATATTTAAAAAATTGGTGAAATAATGAAGATAATTGAAATCTCAAGTTTTATTTAATTATATGCAAGCGGTTTTAAAGTCAAAATGACGCAGGATAACTTAATTGGGGTGCAAATTTTAATGTTTGAATAAAACTCAAGATTGCCATGTGTCCCTTTAAAAACGTGGCTTCATTGTAAATGAAGTGTCAGCTATAGAATTTGCAGCAACTCTGCAGGTAGAAGGTTCTAGGCCGATTATATTTTATCTTGATGTAAATGAAGGATGAGCCTGCATGTTTTTTCCCGTTAGGCACCATATAACCTTTCATGTGTCGGTGAGCCGTAAAAACCCAATTCAATTCAACTACTGTCAGTTATTGCATATTACAGAAAACAAAGAAATTTAATATTTGATTATAACAAATTATTATATATGATGGGAAGTATGACAACCATGTAATAGTTCATTCCGTGACCATGCAATATTAAATGTAGCGTGCATACGTGTCATTTCCGCGGGGTTTTTAAACAACAAAGCGTCGTGTGATCGTTTAATAGTAACCGTGCAATAGTACATTTAGCGTGCAATAGTCCATCTTTGTCCTTGGCGCGTTTTGTTTTTAAAACAGCAAAGCATGATGTTACTACTGTGTGTGTGTGTAGTTCTGAGGTTTAAAGTCCCTCCATCAACCAACACAAGGTAGCCCTGCCGCGATGGGCACAATAGAGTCTGGACTGTCATGATGTTACTACATAGGAAACGGATTCATTTATACATGACCTTACATTTTAAAATAATACAAAACCTGTTATATTTTAAGATATATTGAGGTCTCTGTTTGCTGTCCTGCTTAAATATTCAATTGATGGAAATACAACGATCACTGGAATCCATTCTCATTATCTTATATTTGTCTATTTACTTACATGCGCAGTTAGAAGATCTATGTTTTCCAGGGCTGCAATATACAATCGAACGCGCATTACATCTTCTGGCCCAAAAACCGCCAACAGTGAATTAGAGGTTTCACTCAAAATCTTCCCCTGCTTTCTTAAATACAGTGGCGTCCTGTCAAAGAATATATATATGTGTTTAAATGGTTGTATATCATTGAATTGAGAGCAGTTTCATTACCAATTTAAAATGAATTACGGAGATACCGCAAACTCCCAAGACGAGGTAGAATAAAACGAATAACCGATGCCATGCTTTGTGTAGAAACGGAAAATCATTCTCCATTATACTGCCAAAGGTACAGTGCCCCGCGAGTTAAATTATTGCATAAATTAAATGAATTATGTCCAGACACAGCTAAAAAGGTTAAATGCATTTAACAAATGAATCAATTGTATTAAATACAACTGGAAAAACAATCCGCGGAAAACTTAAAACTTGAAGAAAACAGGGCCGTATCAGAACAGACGGACAGGACGGACATGCATGATGGCCAGCGCTACATACTTCATCACCTTCCCTTGGTGGGACAGTGTTATAAATGTCTTAAACAGAGATCAGTTTGTTGTGACATATTTGGTTATGTCAATTGATCTTTTTTTATATGTTCAGTTTTTTGTTATCCCTATTATCTGATTTGTAAAATCAATAATGCATTTGATATTTCTAGGTGACACGACGAAAAAGCAACAAACCGTTCTTCAGAAGGTAGACCTGCAGTCTTCAACGGATTTGTTTCTGTTTTCAGCTTTAGTTCACTTAAGTGCCTCTTACAGCAACCCGTTTTTAATAGGGCGTCTCGAACAAATTGATAGTTGTCCTGAAATATATTATTCAAGGGACAGTATAGGTAATTAATATATATACACGTTTAATACAATACTAACGGTTGATATATTTGCGTAAATTTTGTAAAATTCCCCTACATGCTGTAAATGCTTATGTCCTGTCTTGCTCCATTTGTTTATTTTTGAATTACCTCAAGTTGCCACTTTCTGGACAGTGAATAAAACACTGTTTTGTATGTAATCTCCGCTTCCTTCTACTTAAAGTTATAAGATATTTTATGTTTAAAAGTCATTGTTTACCGTGTCCATTGCTGTCTTCAGTTCACATGGTTCTATTTCCGTGCACGAATCCTTAAGCCGAATCTACAAAATAAAAGGGTTCGACATGTTGCAAGTACATGATTCGCAACTATGTTCAATTTATGCTCTATCCAACTGGCTTGCGGAACGTCGGTGGTTCTACCCAGGTGCCCACTCGTGCACGAAAATTGCCTGCAGGGGCACCTGGGGTCTTCCTTCACTAGTGGAAGCTGGAAAGTCGCCATATGACTGATGTATTTGACAGGGGAAGATAACAAGTAACAGGATAATAATTTCGCGGAGAATAAAAAGATATTAAACTTTGGGTTGTTTAAATTGTACTTCGTGCTTTGTGGTTAAAAAAGTAAAACCTGATTGCCTCTGGATACCTTAAGGGTTCAGGTTTGGATCAAGATTTCTTTCCATTTATCAGTAAGCACCTCCATGGTCAAGGGTTAGCGACGCTACGTTGGAAAAAAATTCCGCCTTTCACCGCTGCGGGTTCGAATCCAACTTGGAGCTCGTCTTGTAGGTGAAAAGTGTCGATTCTTACTAATGGCGGGAGGTGTATTGTGCTTGTTCTACCTAAACAAAATGGGTTGCGTTCCCTCCACCACCAAAAAAATTCGACTGTAATATATAACCTTACATGTGTTGAAAATGACGTAAACACCATTCAAATAAACAATCGCTTTTATCTAAATGTGTTGTTCTTCCCCTTCCCATATATTGCCTCGCTAAACTCCATTAGAGCCTTTTGTGAGTCTACTTTTGTAGCTGTCGCAAACAATGGTTGCAATTAAACCATTAGAATTAACTGAACTGTTATTTACCTGTTCCGACGTTGTCATGTCCATGTCATCAGACTTGTCATAGTTTTTTTCAACCACCTGCAAAGTTCATATTACCATAGACATGGAGAACAACAACAAATATATTTTGTTTAAAAATGTCACGATAATAACAGAATCACAAACTTGATTGTCACTGGAATACATCTTTGCTCACATTAACTACTCACATTTTTTTTATTTAATTGATTTTTATTTAATCCAAATCCATACTTAACAATTTAAACATTGACATATCGGCAGAAAGATACACCTTTTTTGGTTTAATGATGTGTAAACTTTTATTCCCCACTTCCCGGCAATTTGCTCATTTATCTGACAATATTTCAGCAACTCTTCTCCTCCATGTACGTTCACAAATATCAGTCAAGCAATCTTTTAATATACACTTGTCTAGTGGATATAAACATATGTTTCTCGCCAAAAATACTCAAAAGTACTGATCTATATATATAAATAATACTGTGTTCTGTAAACCTCTCAAAACGTCGTTTACCTTTTCTGCAGTCTGGTCTATGTCTGCAGTCTGATCTATGTCATCATCATCTGTCATAATTACGTCTTCTTTCACCAGCAGCTTTCATATGATCATAAAAATACAAAAAGTATATAACATATATTAAGAAAAACACCTACGTTTAACACATATCTGTAACCAAAATAGTTTCAAAATAAACTGAACCTAGAAAGTTGTACAATAATAATACTAGTAACCTTTGATATACCGCGTAGGTATCTGCTTTGGGTAAAGAGCCTACACATTGCATATGTCGATGTGTACAAGTAAAATTTATTTATTTATATTGGGACGGGGACCTTTCAGACTTGGCATATCCAGATTAAACCCACGCAGAGCAGGGGTGTGCAGCTGTAAAATGTAAACACTTCGCCTCAGAGCTACTGGTATATGCTATATAATGATAATTACCTGTTCTACCTTCGCAGATCCACCCATGTCATCAGTCGGACAACCGTCTACCATTTCAACGTCTTCATCTACCTGTACAGTTATTTAAGATTTTCATCAGAAAATGAAGAAGTAAAATTAACAGGATCAGAATATCTTTAATTGGTTGTTTTAAAGGTGTTGGCTTCCCTGCTAAGGAACTGGACACAAATTGTAGCCGGTACCATTCACCAGTTTCTATCATAAAGTTTTTTTTTTTTTTTATCATGAGCTGCAGTTATTTAAACAATGAATACAGTTACATTTCAAACAACATCATAATTTTATTCACTTTGTCATTTTTTATCATGCTCATTCAAGGTAAATGAAGTGTCTACTGTAGAATTTGCAGAAACTCAGCAGTTCTGGATGTAAGAAGGTTCTATGCCTTTTCTCCATATTTTATCTTGATGTAAATGGAGGATGAGTCTGGCATGTTCATTCCTGTTAGGCGCCATATAACCTTTCATGGGTTGGTGCGCCGAATACCCCAATTCAATTTATTTGTTATTTATACTGGTTTGTTTAAAATTGTAATATATATGTTGTGAATGATGTTGAAGAAAAATAAATAAAGATACTTGCCTGGCTATTGATTTGTAAATAACCACTCTGAATGCTCTGTAATATATGTAAGTATATATATATAAGCTGTTAATTCGGCCACACAATGCGTCACATGGGGCACATTTTATTTACCCCTATATACCTTTATAAGGTACAATAAGTTACACACAATCATCATTCCGAACGATTGATTTTCTTTATACAAATGTAAACAATAATCACGTGTTGTGTTAGATAAATACAATGTCAATATTTTCAGTTGGAATACTACTTATATATCACCATGAACAACAACTGGCCGTGTCTAAATGTATCTCCATTTCTTGAAGGAATGCTAGTAAATTGTCAGAACAAACTCGGATTACTTGAACATGCATAAAACAGGATGGAACTAAATATATTTATTTGTTAAAGATTTAGGTTTAATTGATAGAACTATCTATTGCATGCTCTTATTGGGTTGTCTTACTCGTTTACAATGCTCCTGAAACGCCACAACAATTCTCTTCAGTCGTGTAGCATCCAGGACCTTCTTTTGTTTGCCATCTGTAAATAATATAGATACTGATCAAGACGTTAAGACTTTGTTTTCTGTTAAATAATTTAAGTCCTTCAAATATAATACATTTATATTTTCACTTATAACATTATATATTGAACTCAAATGCATGTATTTTTCATGCTCTTTCACTTATTTGCTTATCTTAGAAAGAACAAACTCTTTCTTTCGTAATACTTTTTGCCATCAACGATCTATCTATAAGATCATCTTTATAAGTGCCATCCATCCATCAACAGCGATGATCTTTTCATCTTCTTATACAAATTTTAGTTGGTCGAGTTATCTTAAGAAACTTAACAACATGTGTAGCTGAAGAGACCTCACTATATAACAACCATAACTGTTGCTTACCTTCGGAGTACCCCTTCTGGGGTAACTGATCTACATGTACCATTACATGTCTGGGGTTACTGATCTACTTGTACCATTACATGTCTTGGGGTTACTGACCTACATTTTTTTAAATTATATACAACTTCAGGTCTTGGCAGACGAATACACAAAGAGATTTGCAGTCAAGACACAAACAATTCCTCTTCTGGCCTTAAAAAAAAATGAAATGAAATATGGAGACATGTTGGACATCATGAAAAATTATGTGAACACTCTGCATACCATATACCAAGCCGCAGGTGTTGCACAAGTTCCTCAGACGCACGTTGGAGGTGATTTGGTCACCCGTGTGATGCTGTCTGGCAGCAAGCTGTTGATGATAAGTGCCCCCACCCAAAGTGACAGATTTGATGTGTTAAGTCCAATTTCAGCTGAATTCTTCCACATGTCAATGAAGCTTCTGGACGTTCTGTTTAAACGACTGTGGGACAAGGACAGCAGCCAGGAGATGGGGACCATGAAAGCTGAACAAACCCACAAGCGGAACTCTGTCACACCCGAGGTGAAAAAAGCTTATAATGAGGACAAGGAGTATGCTGTTAGCTTTGTCAATGCACACATCATTGCAGCAATACAGCACCACTTTAGCTTGACAGATGTTAACAGCACTCCTGCATCTGAGGCGGCACCTGAGGACCATACTTATGAGTGGGCATGTACAGAGTTTAAAATCATGATGAAATTCCTTGTTGGTACAGTTATGTACAAGAAGGACACGCCAACACGTGACGTTCCAACATCTTGCCAACAGGCAAATGACATTCCTCAAGCAAGATGTCATCAGACATCAGCAGCACAATCAGTGATTCTAAAAGCTCATTACCATCAAGGAGCAGAGAAATTCGACCAGCACTCCAGGGGTAACCAGTGTACAGCTGTGTCATTTGTTGCACTTATCCTGGCCTGTACAATTAGTCCAGACTCATGGTCTTCAGACATTTTGGACAGTGTTATTGACATGGGAGATGAATTGTACAGGTCAGTGACCCATAAGCACAGGTACATGGAATACACTGAGTTACCTGAAATAGTTGAGCTAAGCAGCTATGCAGTGAAGGTACAATCAACAATTGTAAACCACATGTCAGGTCTTATTGGATGTGACCATAGCAGTCAAAAGGAACCATCGACAGTTTTATTCCATGCGATCTAAAAATGGAATATATGGTGTGCACATACAAAAAGCACATAAAGCACATGTTCAGCAATAAGACGGAACGTAATATAGAACGCAAAACAGGAGCATTGGCAGGTTTGGAGGATATAACCACACGTTATGATATGCAATCTAATGTTGTGAGGCGTAACTCCTACCATACAAAAGTTTCAACAGCAGAGGATGAATTAAGCATGGCAGAAGACCTGGTGAAGCTCCGCCCATTTATTCAACAGAATGGAAGATACCATCAACATTTCAAAAATGTAAAATGCTCCATGCTGGGATATTTAGATTACAGCGATTTTTTGCAATGGGTTACCAGAAGAGCCTCTGTTCATGCCACAAGCTTAGGCAACTGAGCTGAACCACCACTGAAACTATCCATGAAAACCTTTGAAGTGAAAGCATTATGGGACATTACGGACAGTGCAATTCCTATATAGTTTACAATTCTTTGAAGCGTGGTTTAATCATGTTAATTACTTGAACTGAACCAACTGTTTAATAATTTGAAAAACTACACTGACATATTCATGTCTGATGTGAAAGTAGTTTGTTCTCAAAGCATCAAAGTGATGAAAACTGTTGTAGTTTGATGCAATGTCTGAAGCTAAATCTTGTGTTAAACCTGTGAGCAAGGCAGCATCCAGCGGTGACTGCATGGAATTGTTAATACCTTCAAACAACCCAACAAGTGCACTATATATTTCGTCTGCTATAGTTTGGCAAAAATAACATGGCATTGGCTCTTCGATAGCCTGACTAGCTCGATTGTCTGTACAATTACTGCACATACACACACGTTCACAATTGTCACAACACTCATGCAACAGTAGCTCACGTTCACACTTTGTGCCAAAATGATGGATCAAGAACTTCCTCCTGCATTCCTTTAGTTCACAGTACTCCTCCACTTCTGGTCGCACAGTAGCCTTACCTAAGTCTTCCCGGTTGTAGTACAAAATTGCCTCTGCTGGTTGATTGTCTCTTCCAGCACGTCCTGCTTCTTGACAATAGGCTGAAAATCAATATGAAATTATATTCTACCATTTCAATATCAGTGATGATTTCTGAGGATAAATACAATACATAAGTTAAGGTTCGAGGACGATACAGGATGGAACAGAATACAGATTGCTAGTAAAGGTTCACCATGCTAGATACAAACCCCACAGTTTACACAATGGTAGAAGAATAAAGGAGCCCAGCACCTGTATAAACGAACCATATGAACCAGGATGTACAAGAACTAAATGAGGATGACCAAGACCCAAATCCCATAGTTCACCCCAATAACAGAAGAATAAAGGAGCCCAGCACCGAGACCGAAATACCATAGTTCACCCCAATGATACAAGAATAAAAGAGCCCAGCACGTGTATCAACCAGCCATACAAATTGAGAGTACAAGAACTACCCAAGGAAGAACGAGACCCAAAGCCCAGAGTTCAACCCAATAACAGAAGAATAAAGGAGCCCAGCACCAAGACCCAAATCCCATAGTTCACTCCAATGTTACAAGAATAAAAGAGCCCAGCACGTGTATCAACCAGCCATACAAATTGAGAGTACAAGAACTACCCAAGGAGAACTGAGACCCAAATCACAGAGTTCACCCCAATAACAGAAGAATAAAGGAGCCCAGCACCGAGACCCAAATCCCATTTTTCACCCCAATGATACAAGAATAAAAGAGCCCAGACTTGTATCAACAAGCCATACAAATTGAGAGTAAGGAGGAACGAGATCCAAATCACAGAGATCACCCCAATAATAAAAGAATAAAGGAGCCCAGCACCAAGACCCAAATCCCATAGTTCACCCCAATGATACACGAATAAAAGAGCCCAGCACGTGTATCAACCAGCCATACAAATTGAGAGTACAAGAACTACCCATGGAGGACCGAGACCGTAATCCCATAGTTCACCCCTGGCCAATTATAGAATAAAGGAGCCCAGCACTGGTATCAACAGACTACCGATTGAGATCCCAAAGGCCACAATGCTGAAGGGATTCATGGCTGCCATCCGAGGAACAGCAGTCATGTCCACAGGCTACTAGGGATAGCTATAGCTTTAATTGTAATTACTAACGGAGGGTGCAAATGCCTCATTCCCCATTAGAGATCAACACTTCATTTTCATTCATAATATACAAATTCAGATCTGAACAACACAGTGGTAACACATTTTGATTGATATGAAATTTTCAGCATGAATTGTAGCTGTTAAAATAAAAATGCTGATGTACCCCCTTTAAATGTATTATGGTCATATCAGACCTACAAAAGTAATGTTCCGACTTTCTTATATTTTATATCTTAATTATAAAATGCATGTAAAACAATTTAAATTCTATGAAATGGTTCATGCAATTTTTAATGCACTATAGTGCATAATTTGACTTCATTTAAACATCATGATTTACTTTCAAAATTACACAGAGTTATAGGTATATTGACGATTGATATAAAAGTGAAACTTTCATGGCCTAAGGGTCTTGAGATTCACTTTAAGTAAGTAGTAAGTTTCGAGTAAGAAAATTGAGTTTCGAATAAGAAAGTGAGTTTCGAGTAAGGAAAGAAAAAAGTGAGTTTCGAGTAAGAAAAGAGTAAGAAATGTAAAAAAGTGAGTTTCGAGTAAGAACAGAAAAAAAGTGAGTTTCGAGTTTCGAAAAAAAGTGAGTTTCGAGTAAGAACAGAAAAAATTGAGTTTCGAGTAAGAAATTTAAAAAAGAGAGTTTCGAGTAAGAACAGAAAAAAGTGAGTTTCGAGTAAGAAATGTAAAAAGGTGAGTTTCGAGTAAGAACAGAAAAAAGTGAGTTTCGAGTAAGAAAAGAGTAAGAAATGTAAAAAAGTGAGTTTCGAGTAAGAACAGAAAAAAGTGAGTTTCAAGTAAAAAATGTAAATAAGTGAGTTTCGAGTAAGAAATCAAAAAGTGAGTTTCGAGTAATACTAAATGAAACTGTAAGATAAAGAAAATCTGATAAATTAGATTGTGTTTATTCACGCTGTGCATAATGACAAACTAAACAGTCAAGGTTTGCATTAATTACTCGTTGAATATAACTTTTAAGGATCTCGCGGGTTTACTGGTGAAAATATTAATAATATCGATTCTATTTTCGGTTTGATAAGTATTGATAAAAAGTATTGGACTTGCAGAAAGTACATTTTTAATCAAAACTTAATATCATGTTATTTTGAAACTGTTATATGTTTATATTTATAATTCTGCTTCTGCTAATCGTTCTGATTTGTTCACAGTGATTCTTTTTAAATAGTAGATTTACTACTAAGGATAAACTTAAATGACTAACTTACAAACCTTAATATACTGGCAATTTGGTTATCTCATATGATGTCACTCTAACAATAGAAAAATACAGGTAAATACGCAGGTTGATTGGATAGTTTACCTGTTTTAGGGAGGTTTTTACTAAACGTGACATCATTTGAGATAACCAAATTGCCATTATACACTCTTTGTTTCTTGTTTGTTTAAGATTGATCGGATCGTTAGTCCGTATGTCACACTTGTATGTAATGTGTTTATAGCTACTTGATGCCAATACATGAAAGACAGTTATGTACGCACTGAAGTGTATCACTTTTTTACAGCTTTCCCATTTTTATTTGTTCTTCATTTGTATCATCAGAAATAATAGTGTTAGATATATTATTATATCTATACTGATTAGTATGTTAATTTATGGCATCAGAAAAAATCACAACAATAAATAAGTGAAATAGTTTATTTGTAAAATATATGATAATGTGGAAAGATAATGTAAATAGCATAATTGCGTCACGTCGTTACAGCGAAGAGTTGGCTTAGATTCTGTCTCTCGACTGCTTCAAATGTATGAACTTCGAAGGTTTTAAGACATAATATTCTATAAATAATACATGTATCTCCTCATCAATCAATAATCATAATTTCAAAATTTTAAAATAAAAAATAAAGAGGTATAAGGGATAAAAAAATTGACATATTCCGGCGATTCCACATAAAAGCTATTTAGTTTTATTAAAATATTAAAACAATTCTTAACTTTAAATTCTATTTCAAGTATTGTCATAGACATTGAGTTAAAATTGAAATTGTAGTTTTTTTGACAAATGAGGTTTTCGGACATACATGTATATGTTTCAATTTTAAAGGTATTTCGTGTATTGATAAAGCACTATTGCTACTAGTAGTAATGGTGAAAAAATATTGTGCAACTGACCAGTAACTGACCAGGTAAGTACATATAAATATAATAATCAAATATACATGACTTCACAATACTCATAAATTACAATACAATGATAAATTATTTATACAAAATGTCTTTAAAATTCAAAAATACGCATGCATGTCTAAAAAACTCATTTATCAAAAAACTAAAAGTTCCATTTTAATTTAATTTCTTTGACGTTACTTGATTCAAATAGTTTTAAAATTTTATTTAAATTAAATTATGTTTTATGTGGAATAGCCGGAAGGTGACATAATTTTGTGTTCCTATTAGCTCTTAATTTTTTTATTTTATAATTTGATTGATGAAGAGATAAATGTGTTATTTATAGGTAATTATGTCTTAGAACCTTGGAAGTTCTTTTTTTGATGCAGTCAAGGCTATGATTCTACGACAGGGATGGGCCAGTTCTTCGCCTTGATTTATACATATTCAATTACCTGAAACATTTGTATGAGAAAAGGCATAGTACAAAATTAAAACCGATTGTTATTTACCAAATTTATTTAACCCCGACTTGACCTTTATGTAATAATACATTACTAATCTTGCTGATTGCGCCGGTAATATATACATATCCGTTAGTGGTTCGTGTTAGGTACTCATATGAACTATATGTAAAAGAATCCGAAACCTAAATATAAACAACCAGTTCATCATTTATTCTAAATGATAGAGGTCAGGTCGGAGTTAAAAAATCAAGTATTTGTACATTTGAAAAAGAAAATCATTACATATATATGAAGTAGATCTATTTAAACTAATAGAAGCAGAAATAAATCAAGGCATAGTACAAAATTAAAACCGATTGTTATTTACCAAATTTATTTAACCCCGACTTGACCTTTATGTAATAATACATTACTAATCTTGCTGATTGCGCCGGTAATATATACATATCCGTTAGTGGTTCGTGTTAGGTACTCATATGAACTATATGTAAAAGAATCCGAAACCTAAATATAAACAACCAGTTCATCATTTATTCTAAATGATGGAGGTCAGGTCGGAGTTAAAAAATCAAGTATTTGTACATTTGAAAAAGAAAATCATTACATATATATGAAGTAGATCTATTTAAACTAATAGAAGCAGAAATAAATCTGCATTATTTTCACTCACAAGAGCCAAACTATCTGCTTCTTAAAGTATATAATTTTAAAAAGTTATTAAAGTTAATTTTCTGAAATCAAGGGCATTTCGCTTTTATTATAACAAACGTTTGCTACACATAATACTAGATGCTGCCACGTGGTCTCCCAAGAGACATATTAACATCCAAAACTGAGTGATGCAAGATTTTAAATGCAGATAATTGTTCGGTGTCTGTTTAATGATGATGTGACGGAGAGATTAGCTTGTAATTTTTACTAACAAGGAATGGCACTTTTTTATAATTCTTACTCGAAACTCACTTTTTAATAATTCTTACTCGAAACTCACTTTTAATATTTCTTACTCGAAACTCACTTTTTTCTTGTTTTACTCGAAACTCACTTTTTACTTGTCTTACTCGAAACTCACTTTTGATATGTTTTACTCGAAACTCACTTTACTTACTCGAAACTCACCTTTCTTACTCGAAACTCGACACTCGACAAAAAGAAATCCTCAAGGGTCTTATATCATAAATAGAATCTTACATTTGTGAATGTGTGGCTTTTTACTAATAAACATTTTGGGGTTTCAGTTTTTAAATTGAAGTATACTTGCATTCTAACGTTGATGGGACACCAGCATGAATGACTCGTCTTATATCGGGTGTGTCCACACCCATACCATATGCTTGGGTGGCAAGAAGCAGACGAACCACACCACCTGGCGATGCCATGTCTTTAGCAACTGAGGTTTTCATCTATGAAATTGAGTATTGCATGAGAAACTGAAAACAAGACTTATAATTATAACCATTTAGGCATTTCTATATTTAACAGAATTGTATCGAATGAAACCTAAAATGTGATGTTTCCAAAATGGATTACATGCATTAATCTACTTTATGATATGTGATAAAACAAAGTACTGATATTATTATTAGTACTTTGTTTTATCACATAACGTCCCTTGTTAGCAGTGTCGAACACCCATTTAATATTCTATTGTATGACACACGTGTAATACAACCTGGAACAATTTTGATTGGTTGAGTTAAACCTGTAACACTACGCAAGTTTATTAACTGAAACTATTTTATTTAGGCCAAATAAAATTATACCTGTGTTTACTGTAACATTGCTGAAAAAAATCGGGTAGGTAGATAGGCATTTTATTTTTAATCAACCAAGTGGCATTATTAAATGTCTGTGTACAAAACTTGTAAATGTTCTATTTATAGTGGCGAAGTTAATTGAAGGTGGCGATGAGCTTTGATGAATGGGAAAATGTGGTATTTTAAAAACTACAATAGATAACAAATGAAATTGTGTATGTGTTATTGTTTCCCAAAAGGCATGGCAACAACTGGCTCTTTTCCCAATCACTTGCAATTATTGCAAAGGGGTAAAACCGTTTAATTTTATTTTTCGCAAGTCCGGAAGAGGGTCAGTTCCAACAGCAGGACAATGAGCACATGAGTCGGCCTTGATCGCGTGAAAATAATTTTTTTTTCCTTTTTTTTTTCGTTTTTCCATTTTTTTTCTCGTTTTTTTTTTTTTCAATAATAAAAAAAGGAGTCGGGGGTGTTTTCAGCGGGTCGGTCGGGTTACAGTAAACTCAGGTATAATTTATTTGGCCTTATTACAAATTCACCCAGATCTGAGTCATAAACTTATTATTTGTTATTTGTGACAGCTTATAAAAATAATGCACGTTATACAAAACATTGTTGTTGGTTTGTTAAAAAGTTGGCGTAAACTGCTATTTTGTAAAGAGGTAAAACACAAACTCTTTTATACGCAACGTTATGTGTGAGACGCGACGTTACGACATCACATATTTTATGACGTTTTGGCGCTAAAGTGTGTCTGACGTCGTTGCGGTTCTATGTCCATCTGAATTATTTTTTACTAATGTCATTGCAATTTTATGTGATAAAAAGGATCTTAAACTCGTTCCCATTCCCAGTGCTCAAAGAAAATTATTTTAAGAGACAGGCCCAGGGCTTGTTGCTTCTGAAAATGGACAGGCCCCGATTTGAAATGGACAGGCCCTGATTTGAAATGGACAGGCCCTGATTTAAAATGGAAAGGTCCAATATTTTGTTCTTATTGGAAATGTGTCTTTATTCACTTTTATAGCACACACTAATTTTGTTACGTATGTATTAATCAAGCTCAGAACCTCTTCTGACTATATTTTTCTTTTTGCTACAACTTTATGCTCCCTGGTCAGCGGACTTATTTACCATTTCGTTTAAAATATGTTAGAATAGAATATTACATAGTAATTTATAACCAATGCAAAGGAGAGTACTAGCACTTTTGCCAAACGATAATAATCAGAGCCGACTTGGTGAAACTGGAGCTAAACTTGAAGCCAAATTTTTAATCAGGTTTTATGAGATTGTCAGAGCCTCATCTGGCTATATTTTTTCTTTTTGTCACCACTTTCTCCAAGTAAAGAATTAGGAGCCTAGACTTGAATTCATTTAAAAGTAGGATTCCAGGAACTCCTTACACCTTAAATAATGAATAGAAATATTATACTTTATATCTGTATTTATACATATACAGTATATATATTTTTCTTTCCACCAACATGTATTTGTAAAGGACAGTTTTTCTTATTTGATTATGTAAAAAAAAAAAAAAATATATATATATATATATATCCGAAATTATGTACCATCCGAACTACTATGACACCGCACTTTTACGGCCCGAACATTTCAAACATTCAATCGAAATACCATCAATAACGATTTTTTTTCATGCATTAGTGTTGTTTTAATGACAAAAACGGTATTTCTTATCACAAAGGAAAGAAAACACAACCCTAATAGCAGAATAATGAGTTTTATGTCAACAATTGTCGACCTCAAAGTTGTGACAAACTGCCGACACGAAGCCAGGCAAAATATTCAAACTTCTTATTGTTTCAATGTGTGCATGTATAACACATTTTAATTACTTTATTGCAAGTGTTTTCACAGTTCACAATACACATGGGAGTATTTTGTCTTGAGGAACTTGAGCTTGAGATCCAGTAAAACAGATGCTTTTGGGGATTTTTTTTTTTTTTTTTTTTTTTTTTTTTAGACACGCCCGACGGGCTCCTCGTCTGCAAAATGAGACAGGCCCGGAATGGATTTCGAGGAGCCCCGGGCGTCGGGCTATCCTATTTTTTGAGCACTGATTCCATATAAGATTTATGAAACTCTTTATGAATTATTTTTGATTTTAACTCGCCAAAAGGCTTGTTAAAATTAAAATAATTCATAACTCGTTTCATAAATCTTATATGAAATGGGAACTCGTTTAAGATCCTCTATATATTAAAATGGTTTCACAATCTTAAATTGTTTTTATCAAAAGTTTGGAATTATAAGGATTATATTTGCTTTTTATGAAGATATGCATAATTATGGAAATACTGAGAAACTTAAATTCAGATTAATTGAATTTTAGTTTTGCAAGATGCAGAAAAGTATACACATGCATACACTAAACACAAAAAGTAATCGTATACTAATTCCAACCCATCGATAGTAAAGAATCATTTTCTGATTAAATTCAACTGTCTCAATTCATGTATTTTAGATTATTTTAAAAAAGTTCCAGACTTGAAGATACATGTATGTAGGAGTGAAATGAATTTGTGCATTTTTCCATGCAAAATGTATCACTAAGTAAAACCTCGCAGATAAAATGCTTATTTACTATTTTAACTGAATTAAGTGTGTGTTTTTAAAAAAAAAATCATACTGTCACAGTCACAATAAACTATCTGAGAAATTAATATTGGCTGTTACATGTATAACAAATTATATACACAAAAGTCATAATGTAATCATCTAATAAGTTTACTTGTTAAAGTGTGGCACTTCTAGAGATACAGTGAAATAGTGTACATTTTGGGGCAAAAAAATTATGTACACTATTTAAAAATTCAGTTATGGTAAATAATTTCAGAAATGTGGCTATCGTACAGTACAACTAAAAGAGAAAATCTTAAATGCAGATGTTTTACTAAGTGATTCTATACCCCCTAAACCCCTGTTCTGTGTTTTCTGATTTAAATTTCTGTAATTTACATATTCTTATGATGAGACTGTCAATTTAAACAGTTGTGTTACCTCTGGCAGCAATGGTGCATGGAACTGTGCTATTTCTTTGACACCAGCGCTTGTGACGATTCCATCAGTGAGCACATTTACACCAAGCTCATTTCCAAACCCGCACCATTTTAACATGGTATATACCACTGTTTTGGGGAACGACTGACGCCTCTCTATCAGGTCTTCAAGAAGTGGTAAAAATACAGAGGTGTAGGATGCTTCGACAGTTCTGCCATGTCCAGCATGGGCTGGTCGCCGGATCACTTTGTATTTGATATTTGGCCTATCAGACTGTCCAACGAGAATTCCCGGCTCAGTCATGCATAGCAATCTCACTATGTCCTTCTGCATGCCCACTGTAGCTGTTGCTGTAACAGCCAGCACTTTAGTATCAACTTCGGAGTATACTGAACGAAGCTCTGAAATCTGCATATATTTCAATCGGAAGTCGTTCCCCCAAAGCAGGCAGCAATGTGCCTCGTCAACAACTAAGTAGCCTACATTTCCCTTCCATGCGGCTTTTTTGAATATTCCCATCACACTAGGGTCGAGAAAGTCTTCAGGGTGCCCTATTAAGTATCTGAAATTGCCTGCTTTTAATTCATGCAGTGTTATTGGTTCTTCAGGAATCCTCGATAATCTGTTTTGCTATGTTTGCTGGAAAATAACACGAATCTGTGTAACACTATGTAACACTGTAAATATTACCATAATAAATGTTCAAAATTTGTACACATAAAATAATTGTATCAATTAAGATTTAATTACCATATTTTATTTAATTATATTGAGAGGAGGAAAACATATAATAAATATGCGTATGATTTACAATTTTAACAAAGCTTACTACAGATGAATTATGTTATTTTGAAAGCACTGTCTTCTATATGTGATGAAAAAATGTAATAACTTATGTTCACGAGTGTAGAATTTAAGCTTTATAGGGTATAATTTCCTTTTATAATTCTTTTATAAACTGAGAATATTGTAATATTTTATCTAAATCTGAATGCTTATAATATAATGGAGGTCCTGTTACAGCATCTAACTTGATGATCAGTGCACCATATATTCTGACATCTGTTCCTGGTTATAAAATAAAAACAACAATTTAAATATAAACTTGTAACAAAACATAGAAATTCAAATTCATGCATTAAAGCATTGTTCATAACCTGTTACTATATTATTATATAATCTCTCATTCATTTTTCAACCAAAATTAAATTATAAAGCTAACGGTATCGAAATCTTGAATTTTGCGATGAAATATCTGCCATTTAATGGTAGCAGATTTTGTTTAATCTTTTTCGTGATGCATTAGTGGAACTATTAAACAGAATTTGCGACTGTTAAACAACAGATAATTATGTCACATGTGAAAATTCAATACAGGTTAACCCGTTCCTAATTCATCTTATTTTTTAGGACAGTTTTTCTCACAAACGCATTAAAATAAAGGATATATACGATTGATGTCATTCATATAAAATTCGTATATACACTGACCAAAATTGCTAAGTATCAACTTTTGTATATTAACTAATTTTCTTATTTTAAATATATTTTAGAATAGATATATGATAAGTATTTTGTTTTGACCCATAGTTTGTAAAACATTTATTTTTTGTTTAAATTGTTACATCTTTTGAGAGTTACCCTCCCTTTATATGAAAACATGAAATGTACTGATAAAACACATGAGTCAAAGATCGCTTAAAGATATAAAATTCTTAAAAATAGAAAAAAACAGAACAATATGACCCATTTATAGCAGATTTTCCGTCTATAAAATTTTCCGTCTATAAACAATTCGATATTGTTTGAAATTCAAGTAACTGTAATTCAGCATTAAATATTTCAAAAATTTCTTTTGCAAACGCATTTGTAGTGGAAATGCTAGTAAAACATGATGTCAAAATAATTTTAACTGGCATATTTTAATTAGAATTAGGAATATCGAAAGATTCATTAATTCGAAGTACTTAATAAAATCCTATAAGTGTTATAACTTATTTCTAAGAAAACACATTGGCTTAAAAGTTTTAAAATATGTTCATGCAATCAGAGCAGACGATTTACACTTGTTATTTTGCAGTTTGACCGTAACTCTAATCAAGCTCAAAATACACAAAACAATGAGAATATTATTGACATATTCTTTGATTGATACTTAGCAATTTTGATTAGTATGTATTAAATCCACATTTATGTTTGCATTTTTGAATTAGTATGAATCAAACATGAGAATAATAGTTTGGAACCAGGATTTGAACCCGGGACCACTCATCATGTAGATAGTTATTTGTACCAAATGAGTGCTCTGCCATCTGAGCTATTCCAGTCACTACTAATCTCATGTTTGGGAAAGATTATTATATTTGACTTCACCTTTGTGTTTGATGAAAGGTCAAACTAACAGTTTGAATCCATTTTTTATTTAAAACTGCTGAAACAATTTTGAACATTTTGCAAATCTCCGTCTGTTTCTGAATTTTCAATGTTATTTGGGATTAGTTAACTGATGGATTCAATAATAGAGAAATCCTTTATGAGATGGTGGGCATGTGGTTATTTTCACGAACAAATGGATGCAAGTGCATAAAAAACTAAACACGCCTATCATCGAGTGAAGGGTGTCCATATAATCAAACCAAGCAGTTAAATAATATTTTTATTACCATTTATTACATTAGGCCAAAAATAAAATTATGTTTGTTTCCCCTTCCCGACCCATGCAAAAAAGGGTTGGGTAGGTAGGTAGGTAGGTAAAATATTTTTTTTATTTCATTTCTTTTATTTGAGATCAAAACTGGAGATCAAAACTGGAATACATGCTACCTATAAGACATATTTAAGACAAAAAAAAAAAAAAAAAAAAAAAAAAATCGCCAGTGTCGAAAAAATAATTCGGGTCGCGGCAATTTCGGTGGGTCGGTCGGGAAGGGGAAACAAACATAATTTTATTTTTGGCCTTATAAATCACTGACTTTATGTATGACTTTAAATGAAATATTTTGTTTTATTGAACGCTATCGAATTAAGAGTTACATGTAACAACTAATTCATTCAATTGGATATTTTAAGAACCTGTGAATAAACCTAAACTTTTAATCAGCACATATATACTATTATATGACCTGAACACCTAGATGCAGATTTGATAAATGGTTTTATAGTGTAAATTTGCCTTTATTTGGTGGGTTAGTTTCTTTAATGTAGATATGCAATATTATTACTTGAAATCAAATTATCACGTTATAAATTTGTATTACTTTGTAGACAAAAAAGTGTTACATGCATGTACCAACAGGTATATACATGTATGATAAATTGTAGTTAAAATATGCTTGTTTTTTTCCTTATATCCTTATCCTCTCAATACCACTCTATAAATATAGTCACATACCTGTACAGGCCTGCCAAATCTCCAAATAAAATCCAGATTCTCCAGATTTTGGTCCTGTAACACTCTCCCCAGTTAGAGGAGTATTTACAAGTGCCTAATCAATGGAGGTCATCCATGTAAATTGCACTGACTGAATATACAATTAACACCTAAGGACACCTAAGGACATACTTAGTTCCTTCAGCGACATAACAACATGTGCAATAGCCGCAATATATCAGTGACTTCTTTGATTGGTCAACCTAACTAAAATAGTAAGTATGAGGAACTCATTGTGTGTGGTGCACTTTTATAAAAAAAATAGTTGTAGTAGAAATTAGTCTTTTAATCAAATTACTATGCCAATTTAATATTTTCTATGACTATCAAACAATGCATTTGTATTCCTTACATAAATAATTTAAATTTACGCTTTAAAAAAAGTGTGAAAATCAAATTGTGCACTTCAAATCTTAAATTAAAAATTACGGGATATAGTGTTAAATAGTCTTGGAAGACCTGCAAATATGGTGTTTTGAAATTATGCCCAAGACTATTAGGCATGCAGCTTGACGTTCAGTTCAGCATACAGACAAAGTTTAGTGCTAGCTAGGTATTGTTGGTGTCAGTATATTTGACTGTCTGACTGGGTGGTGTAACCCAGTCGTTTCTATGGTGTGATATTCCAAAGTGGCAAACTATTCATACATGATGACAAACTTTCTCACACATTACATGACCAGAGTGAGCTCACCGCTACAAAGACAATTTGTTAAAGTGAAATTAAACACCATACATACATAAATACTGGTATATTAATATTTATTTAAAATTATATACAAACGTGGATCTATATGTGTGGGATACTGTACAATACGTCCGATTCCTGTGGACAGTCTACATAAAATTTAATGTTCTACTCAGCAGGACATGAAGCAGAATTTTTGTATAATAAATAATCTGGCAAAGTATAATATTAATTACTTTGAAAAAAATGTAAAAGCAATTATTACTACTTGAAGCAAATAGGATTTTCTCTTTTCCTTTCGATACTGTTGTTTCTTGTGAGGACAGGGCTCGAAATTAGCACTAGTCCTGTAGCCCGAGGCTAGGAAAAATGCTACCGGGCAAGCAAATGTTTGTGTCTGGGTAGTCCGATGGGCTAGTAACAAAAAAATTTCAAATATGAAATAAATTATAAATTGATAGATTGTGTAGTGACAGCACTGTCTAACCTAACAGCTCTTTTAAAAACCTGATATTTCCAAAGTTTCAGTAAATGCATGCATATAGGTAAAACTCATAAAGAAACCGAAATTGAATTAAAATAGTATTTTCTGTTGAATATTATATTGGGCTAGTAAATTTTGAGCAGGTCTAGTGATTTTACCCAACCACTTGACTAAACTAAAAATGTTACTTTCTAGCCACCGGTGGTCTAGTAAACTAAAAATGTTAATTTCTAGCCCTGGAGGATAAACACCTGACCATACCACCACAAATGATAACAGAGATAGATCTAATAAAAAGTTAGAACAACTACTGACAAGTAACTCAATTATGTAATTTATGAATATAAGACATTTACACTAAACATTTAACTTTTTCAACCTGTTTCAATTGGTAACAGCTCAAAATTAATTGCAATTACCAATACCAGATCGTAAGAGCTTTGCCTGTGGTCCTAATACTTCTAGCTGCTGTGATATTATCGCATTCAAAGGAGATAAAATAAATGTGATACGCGAATTCTCTTTCCCTGCTAAAAGTGCAGTGTATGTGGGGACAAGCTCAAATAATAGCGACTTCCCGTTACCAGTGGGAAGTATCGCCAACACATCCCTTCGGTTACCCTGTTGATCTGTACTTAGCTTCATACAGACTAACAGTCAATCTGCTTCGGCTTTAAACCAAGTACAGGTACGCGTCTTTCTGCATTTATAATTTGTAGTGTACGCTTGAAGTGCTGCACAGCTAGTAAACCCGCCATATTTGTTTGTGGTTGTCAGGATTTCCCAGCATTCACAAGGTAACCAATCAAAATATCGC